>JAABKJ010002424.1:0-28083 GCA_011634705.1 Andricus grossulariae | reverse complement strand
TTTGCGACGAACTTCGGATGCAATCTTTCAATCGCAAGTAGCGTTTGTCATGCGTTTGTGAATTAGCTATTTTTATCCCCGATTCTGACAACCAAACGCCTCCTGATAATAGAAATCGTATTTCGCGTTTGAAGCTTGACAACATGCGGTAACATGAAAGCCTTGCGCGTTGCCTAAACGCTTAGCGCATCACCCAAACGCTTAGCGCTCATCACTTCCTACGCGATTAAATCGCATTGTTCGTTCATGCAATTCTTCTTTTTCATAAACTTACACGAGAGCAATGCAAAGGTTGGAAAAAGAGTCTGTGATATATTCCACTCCACCCGTAAAAATATGTACACAAATGTGACTTTTAAATCGTCGTAGCGCAAAAACTGTACATAATTTGAGTTTTTGCCTCTTGGATTTTTTGATCAGGAGAGCATAAACTAAAAAGTATCAAAAACTTTAAAAATTCTACCGGGACCTTTTTTACCATGTATTTGGTGCGGGGTCCTTTGAACCTTAAAATTTTTGAATGATTTACCAAGCAACCGAGCCTGTTTCAATTTTAGGTTGCCGTCCCCTTGAGATTGTAAAGTTCCACATTACATTTCTGAGAACTGAATAATTTTTTTAATCATACGAAAGAACTATTTTAACCTCATTTCAAAAACATTTTTGCTTGGGACTAAACGTTTGTTTTATCTTTAGATAGTGATTTAGATTATACAGAATCTTATTTTGCTCTCCTGACAAATTCTGATTTTGTTTGTTATCTATTTATGTACAGCAACCCTTCAATTATAAAACAGTTTAATTTTTGAGGTCTTGAAACTAGAGATTTTTCGCTTCAAAAGCAAAGAGATAAAAAATAAATTTGACTTTTTTGCATTAAGGGTTCTCATTTTCTTTTTTTTTATTGAAAGAAAAGGTTACGTGTTTTACTTTGAATACCTTTAGGTTGACAAACATTTGGTTATTTATTCGTGAAAATAAGAATTGAGTAGGTTTTGAGCGCTTATTTTCTTCTTCGAGGATTTATAACTCTTTTGATATTAAGTAGAAAAATGTTCTTTTCACTACAGTTACGCTAGGGTTCTTCATGTTCTTACTGTGAAACATAAGCATTGTTAATGACCTGGGAAAGGTTTTATAACCGGGAAATTACCAGAAATCTGTTTTTCAGAGGCTACCCTGAAATACTTTATATTTATATTGAGAATTTGACTGACAATATTGCACAATAATTTGTAATTGATAGCCTTAATGATTGTACCTTTTTAAGTCAAAATATTCCCGAATCAATAATATTTTCAATTTTAAATATAAAAAATTGCACGACAATTTCATTAGTGAATCTTTCCAAATTGCAAATTTTATATTGAAAGCCTTGATTGCATATTTAATAACGTGATATCTGAATATTTTCAATTGCTTCGTTTCAGTTTTAAATCTAATAATTTTAGATTCAAATATACTAAATTGTTCATTTTTAACTTGCAAAATTGTTGGGTTTGTTAAATTCTTAGAAATCGTAGAATATCAAAAAGAAGGACTTAGTAGTTGCACAATTTTTAGTTTAAAGGATTTGTAGGTAAACAGTTTTACATAAAATTCCTATAGAATAAATTGAAAAGAATTAGAAATTAAAGAAAACAATTCTTCAAATTCATGCCTTAAAAATTAGATGATTTGAGAACCATGCTTTGAAAATGGAATTATTTTTTATTATTGTACCAATCTTTTTTTGTATTCCTTTTTTAATTTTCAATGTAATATCTTGAAATTGTCCGGTTTTCAGTTGAAGGTTGAAAATAATGAGTAATTTAAAATTGTAAAATATTTGAATGGAAGAATTCAAGAAGGAATAGTAATTCTAAATGAAGTATTATAAATTAAGCGAATTAAAATTAAAAGGTTAAAAATTGTGTTTCGTTTAAAGTAAAACTGGATGAAAATAGTTCTATCTGAAAATGATACCTCAGTAATTGAATCATTTCTTGAATTTTGAATGGTGAATTGGTTTTGATCTCAGAAAAATTTGTTTAATTTGGATATATTCAATTTAGTTTTTAATTTCAAATTCTCAAATTTTAATGACTTTGAATTAAAAATTATTCAATTTCGAAAGTTCACAATTTTGAACGCTTTTAATTAGAAAGTATACAATTTCAATCCCTATGAATTTGAAATGATCCAGTTTTTTAAATTCTAATATGAAATGATTCAACTTTAACATTCTTACATTAGCCTATTTTAGACATTTTAATCTGATATCATTAAATTTCGAGATTCTTCAATTCAAAATTAATTTTTAAATTCTGAATGCTTTGAATGAGAAATGATACAATTCAACTCTTTTTTAATGAAATTGTTCAATTTGAAAAATGTATAGATTAAAATTTTTCAATTTTGAGAGCTTTTGATTGAAAATTAGTCAATATTGTTCTCTTTCCCAATTTAATTTCATCTAAAATTGTTTGATTTGGAACGGTTTCAATTCAAAATAGTTTATTTTTCGAAGCTTTTCATTCGGAATTAATCATTATTGTTTCAAAAATTTGAAAAACTCTAATTATTTAAAGAAATGTAATAATAACAATACAATCTGTATAATGAGATAATTGTTTAATAATAACTCATCTCTTCAGAAATGCATATTAAATTAATTTTTTCTTTTCATGGATTTAAAAGTCTGAAATCACTCGAACCAAACGATCAATTCTCTAAATTTCAAAATTTCTTGACTTTTTCTGATGAATATTTAAAATAACATCCACATCTTCCCGATGAAATTCTCGAATATTTTCCCGTAATATTTACGTTACCCAATAAAAAGTATGATATGCAAACCGAAAGTACATTATCTGAATTATGTATCAGTTAAATCAACTGATTATAAATTCAATCTTGACCTACTTTATTGAAATTCAATAACTAACTTTCAAGACTCACCAAATCTCGTTAGTTTTCACAAAGTGGATCCCAGTTCTGCGTTGATGAAAAATCTGACTAGAGAACTTTTGAAGTGTAAACAGTAGGTGAGAGTTCAGAGTTCAGAGGTAATTGGTTATTCAGGAATTGATATTAGAGCTCTTGAAACTAGTTGACCTTGAAGTAAATAATAGAATATATAATACTATACAAGAAGCTTTAATTGGTAGATATAAAAATGGAAAGTCTGGTCTCCACTTTTTTAAATGCAACCGATCCTGAATTGAACGAGAACGATGAATTATTAGGACGAGTGAAACGAGCAAAAAAAAGTGATAGAAAGAATTATTTATCATTCTTTCCTACCTCAATAAGCCGCAGATTGGTAATATCGAGAACTATATTTCACGTTAATCGATCTCCGATAGACTATGCTACAAGGCTACTCAGCTTAGCTGTCATTATGACTATTACCGACATAATTTACGAGTTTCATTTTTTTAATACCATGTTCTATTACTGGGTAATGTCGTTTGATTAGAGCGACGTGAATTGTTCATTGTTTTGGCAGATTGACAATAAATGTCAATCGAGGTTTTCTTTTACATGCAGTAGAGTGATGGACCATAAATTTCAGAATTTATATATGTTGATTTTTTATTTATTTTTATAGTGGCCAAAAAAGGATGACTTTCAATCGAATCACCATTAACAACTGAAATTTGATTATGATGCAACAAAATTGGTTCAGGTGATAAATGTATAGTCTACTTTTCTGTCACAGTTTTTATTACGTTTCAAACTGTCTTCCTGAACTTTGCTCCATTTTCCTGGAGCCATTTGCTCGAATCAGCATTTCTTGCGAAGTAACTTCTGTTTACGCTAATGCATAAGTTTTACTGTGACTCGATGGACAGTATGTCGAAGTACCCATCTCTTCAAAACAAGAATAGTTCAATAATCGAAATGTCAGAGAAAATTACAAAAAAAAAAGTCTATATAGTTGGAAACAAAGTTTTTATTAATGAAATGTATTCTTTGCGTGCGAGGAATAATCTAAGATTTTTTTTAATTACCTAACTTTGATTTGTGATGATGAAATAAAGACATTTAAATTCTACTTGAAAAGTCAAGTTAGAAAATTGTTCATTGTTAAGTTTATTATAGTATATATTATAAGTTAACATAAGTCACTTATTAGGTTTCTAGTGCTGAAATATCTTCTAATTGACACAAAATGCATATAGAAATAGTATCAGTAGAAAATCTGGGCGAACTTAATTGATAATAGACGTAAACTTACAACCATGCTTCGTGATTGTGTAAATGTTACTGTTGAGATAATATGTTATCAATTAAAATTCGGAAGGTGGATAGCAGCAGATACAAATAAGGAGAAAAAGATAACCATTACAAAAAAAGGTTTATGCACTTCAAAAATGAAGAGAATTCAAATCGCAAAGGCTCAAAATTAAAATTACACGTAGTTATTTTAAACTCTGTTGAAGTTTATCAATTCAAGATTAACCTTTGAAAGTTGAATAATTTTCACACATTGATTTTGAAATGGTTTCCAAATTTTCTACAATCATTTTTATATCAATTTCATTTTTGAAGGTTCAAAATTTGAAAAATTCTATTTTATTTATGAATTACTATTTAAAAAGATTAGGGAAAGGTTTCCAGTAGTAAACTCAGTTTTCGGCCAGACGGTCGGTTTAATCAAGTCAATACTCAATTCATCCAGTAAAAATACTGTATTTATAATTATATTGAATTATATAAATAATGTATATAGGTAATTGGATAATTATAACGCAGTGAAGAAATAGTATGCAGTTTAATTGAAAGAACTGACGTAACATCGTTCAGGTAAATTTGTTTTGTTATTCATTCAATTATATTAATTTAGAATTTGCAGTTATAACGAATATTTTTTAATGATATTCAGTGTGAAATTGTCTATGTTAAATTCAAATTTTATCAATTGGAAGTTCTTTTGAATCAAATTTGTAAGACTTCATATTTCAAATAGTTGAATTTTGAATCTTTTATTTAAGATGTGCTGTCCGTAATTTTGTAAATAAAAGGCTTATTAGTAGTAGACTTATTTTTTCTAATGAAAGAAAAATGTTATACAAAGTTCGCATGGAATTCATATGGATCCTACTGGTAACGTTCTTGGGTCAAGAACGTCAACGTGGGTTATGAGAGCCATTAAAAGATTTTTCCCTACAATCCATACGAATTGCTTGACAATTTTAAAACACTTCTCGAAACTGGCTAAAAAGCGCATCATTTTGCTCGGGCAAATAAGTCTTATAGTAAAAATTTTCATTAAAAAAAAGTGCGAATCGAACCAAATAACGTACGGTTGGCACTCCTCTTGTAAGATCGTTTTCTGTGCTTTAAATTGGAAATCACAAAAATCGTGTAAAATTTTAAAAATATTTGATGAATTTTTTATTTCCGAAATTCCTAATTGTTTGAAGATGTAAATCATTCAAATCAATGAATACAATATTTTTATTTCTGTTTCAGTTACTATCAAATTTTCTAGTGAAATTAATATTTGCCAACATCGTAGAAAAAAGTAAATAATAGAGAGTCAGCTATTTGAGTATGTTCTTTCTTACAACCCATTATCTTATGTATACATCATTTGTCGATATGAAGATAGTGAAGCCATGAAAGCGGAACTAAATAATTTTCATATCACCTCCTTTTTTTACTGCACGAAACCGTGAAAAACGAGGATGATAGAAAAATAGTGCATTCACTAATTCACCTTTGCATATTAAAGTGCATGCTTTATTGCTTGGCCCGTTAATTGTGCTTTGTTCAAGGAAGGTTATGACCGATTATACAATTTTCCCGTCTATCCTCGTAACTTAATTTCATCGCTTAGTACGGCTCATGTCTGGCATCCACATCACGTCTCTGGTCCACGTGCTCCTTATATCAGGTCAACGATATAGAACGAGCCTTCGATAGTTCGATTGCACAAGTACCTCCCTTATGCGATGACAAAGGATGCTCTCTGCACTTTATTCTATTTTTAAGAATTTATACTATCTATGTAAAAAAAACCAAGTGTGGGAAAATAAAATGCTAATGTTTTCATCAACGTTTTCCATTAAAGAAACTACCCACACTTGTCTGAAATCTTTTCCATGCAATTTAAATTTTCTAATGTTCAATAAAAATTTCGTTATTTTTAAGGTTATTTGAGGCCGGAGATAAATTTTCTATTCCAGCAAGTTTTATCGTCAACTAGAGAGAATAACAATGAATTCAAGATGAATTCCAACTGATTTAAAAATCCATTGCCGGCAAAATCTGCCAGAATAGACAATTAAAATTCCGTAGAATTCGTCGGAATAGAACATTAAAATTCGGCAAAATTTTCCGGAAGAGTGAAACACTTTCTGATTTTCTCCTCATTACTTGTATGATTATTTATAAAACTGAAAAACCTTGTAAGTATTTATTTAAAAGCCTAGAATGCCCTCTTCTATCCGTAGCCTTGGTTTGGGTAAATAAGGGGCTACTGAAAAGGGGATAGACTCGGGGATAGATGTATGTTTCCATTCACCTCAACCAATTTTCCACTATCGCGCCTTTGAGAACACGCCCTTTTTTACCCTTAATCTGGGTAAAACAGGGGCTACTGGAAAGGGAAAATAGATATATTTCTACTGAACCCAACCCTTTGGCAATTATCGCACCTTTGACAAGCACGCTTATCTTCACTTAAACCCTTACTTTTTATATTTTTTTAAACAATTCATGCAAAATTTTATCTTTAGAAATGATTCACCATACAATATTTGTTTATTATGATCGTTTCAAAAGAAAAATTTCCTGGAATATAAAATTAAAACCCATCAAAATTTTCTGGAACAGAAAATTAAAATACGGCAGGATTTGCTGGAATAGAATACACTAAGTATTTTTAATTTGGAGAAAATAATGTTTTGTATACAACGTTATAATTTTAATGTTTTCTTCAGTTATATGGATGAAACTACGAAGAAGATTTACTTCTCATTTCTTGCGCTTCTTATGATTTTTTGTAGAAAAAATGGTCTCTCAATTTATCGTAAAAACTTTCCCACAAGTGATGATATTTTTCTTCACTGACCAGAGATAATAAAAACATTTACGTAAAATGTTCTATACAATTTTCACAATATATAAATTATAACTATTAATTTTGAGAGACAATGAATTCAGCTTTCGTATCCAATAACAGTGATTGTCTTCTGAAAGTAAAATAGGCGCAGTGTCGCTGATTCAGGCTGATGTCAGCACGAAGCAGAAAAGCAAGGAACGCTAAAGCATGCCGTAAAAATGTAAATCCTCTCCCTTATCCCGCACTCTCTTAAATCCAAATAAAGCATGGAAAAGGAATCACCTTTATTTAAACAGGAAAATTGTGATAAAGCCTCAGAAAACAATCCCAGTTCAATCACATCCAAGTGAAAAAATCCAGATACATAAAAGGTTCACTTTCAAGATGAAAAACATTTTACCTATATAGTCTATATACAAAATCTCCAGAAGAAAGAAAACGAAACACAATTTTTTGTGAAATAACTAAAGGATTTGTTGTTTCTTTATTTTAAAAATAAATGAAGGCGCTCTTTTTCTTTTTCTTGTTTGGGTTGAAAATGGAAGGAAAAGCACGATCCTTCCTTCACACACGAGTAACCCCTGCATTATTTATGTTTACGGAATTTAATGCAATAAAGTTTTGCGAGGGTGAGAATTGTGGAAATAGGTGGAAAATACGGCCATATCTGATTTTCGTTGGTTCCCAAGGGAAGACCGTTTTTTCTTGCCACCCTTTCCTATACTACTTGTGAAAATCCTCATCCTCTCTTCCATCACACACAACGCTCTGAGGACCATTGGTTTTCTCACACAACCTGACAACCGACCACAAGTCTAATGCCCTGCGGATGAGTACCAAACTTGTCGCATCAACCCTATATTACTTGACTAGCATGCACATCCTGCAGGGGTGCCGAAAATCTGAACGAATCGATTGTCTTTGTTTCCATGCTGTTTTCTCAAACGAATCTTGAAAGGAGCGGAGAAAACAGTTTATTAGACTCAGTGGACCAATGGGGCGTTAATTAAAAGAATAAATACCATACTCTTATAGTCTTAAATCATGATACTATCCGCAGGAAGAATATTGTGCATTTGGGTTCAAGGTGGAACATATAAAGGAACCAACTTCGAATAAAACGGTGGTGTTTATTATGAGTCCTTGGGTTTACCATAACTTCATGGAAATTAATATATTTCTGGTTTAAAATTAGATTTGAAAAAAAAATCGACCTTTTTCAAAGAGAACCAAGCACACGGTGTACGATTAAGGTTTAAATTAAATTTTACTAGACTAAATTTTAATTTATATTAATTCAATTTCAATTTATTTACACAGAAAAAACTAATTGTAATTTTTTGCAGGTATGTTCGTTCTGTAAGTGTCATAACGTATAAAGTAGGGTGGTCCAAAAAAAGCAAAGCTTAAATTTCTTTTGGGATGTTGGCTCATTTTGTATGATTCAGAGAAAAAGAAAATGCGTATTCTTGTCTATTAAACAATGTCTAGGGGTCCCGACCACCGCTTCAATTTTCCCATTGCATTGGTGTTGGTTTTAAAGCCCTCCCCCCTCCCAACCTCTTCCAACCTCTTCCAACATACCCCAAAAATCACCATCTAAATGAGGATCAAGTATTTTGCAGTATATTGGTCGTCTATATTATTTGTATGCGGGTATGTTTTTTATGACACAATTCTTATTTGTTTAAACAATACTTTTTCGAATTTTTTCGCGAATCATCTGTACCCTTACAACAAAATAAGCTAATTAGGCAATATAAAATATCAGTAAGGTCGATTAAATTTGTTGTTAATTGTTTAAACAACTTTTCATTGTGGAAACGTAACTTTTGAATGGAAGAAGACATGAAAATGTATTCTTTTACAAATTTCTCAACAAGCTCGACAGAATTGTGGTATGTCTGGTATTCTTACCAATTATCCATAATTTTTTAGCAATTTCATTCGTTCCAACTTTTTTCTCTGAGAAAAATATATGAAAATCACGCCTCTTTCTGAGTGATATGAACTAATTAGTTCAAACAAAAAATCATCATGATCAATTCAGTTTATAGTTAATTGTTAAAATAATTTTTCATTGTTAAAATGTAATTTTTGACTGGAATTAGGAAGATAAGTGTAGTTTTTTGTAAATCATGCAACAGAATTCATTAGATTCTTCCATGATGACATTTTTCATTATCTAACCATCATTGTTTGAATAATTTTATTTTACTTCAACAATTTTTTGAAAAAATGTTCACTTTTTTTAATGACATGGACTAATTAGTTAATCCTTCGTGTCGATTTTCGTTTCGAATGAAATAGTTCAAGTTAAAGGAAAGTGGGGTATATTTTTGATATTTTGACGAAAAAATTGTCTTAGCCGATGACGAATGATTAAAAAATTATGAGTCAGTAGTGAAGAGTGTTAACAGAGAAGGATCTAATGAAGTTTGTTCACATATCAGTAAAAAATACTGCATTTTTCTGCATGATTTTAGCTAAAAGTTACATTTCAACAATGAAAAATGATTTAAATAATTTAAAATTAAGTGAATCGATTATGTTAATGTTTTAATTAAACCAACCGCTTCAAATTGCTCAGAGATGGTGTATATTTTTCAAATTTTTATATAAAAGGTTTGAACAAATGAAAATTGTTTAAAACATTGTGGATAGGTTGTAAGAATACCAGCCATACCATGATTATTTCGACTTTGTTGGCAACTTTGCGAAAAACTACATTTTTCTGCCTTATTCTAGTCAAAAGTTAGATTTGAATATGTGATAGAAAATCGTGTAAGCAATTAACAACAAATTTAATCGACCGTAGTGATTTTTTATATTGTCTAATTAGTTGACCTTGTTGTGAAGTTACCGATCATTTTCAAACAAATGTGAAAAAATATTGTTCAAACAAATGAAAGTTGTTCAAACAATTCATAATTAATAAAAAATACATGAAAGTTTTTAATTTGACCATTAAAAATGATATGTGATTTGTGGTCTTTGGGGCATGTATGAAGGAGTTGGGAGAGTCAAAATAAAAAATCAATGCATACGTTACATTCGAGGAAGTTATTTTTTTATTATCCTATGAGGCATTTCCCTTGCGGGGTAGGCGTGACTCGCTCGGTGAGGAAAGGAGTAATGTGAGGAAGAAGGAATACATTTTTTAGATTGATCTAGAATTCTCGTATTATTTATTTAAATAACGCGTTCGTTCCGCAAAACTGCTCTGACCCAGGTTTCTAATGATTTTAAGAATTCCGTTTAATTTACACTCGGTTTATGGAAATGTACGCTTCTCAGTCTCATCTTGGTAAAAATCCGTGTTTCTCCATGTATTTTCAATAGGAAAATTTAGGGGGTGGGCGGAACCCCTAAACCTAGGGCGCGCGACTGTTATTTCTCGCGCTTCGCGCTTGATAATTTATTTACCTAGCGCTACGAGCTCGATCTTTGTATTTCTCCCACATTTGTGCATATAACATTCAAAATTAAAGGTCAAAGCATCGACAACTGTAATTTAGTGTTTGTGAAATCTCTTTTGTTAAAGCTCCTTCGGCTTTAACGAACACATTTTTATTACACTATGTTCAACACTTTCATATCAAATGTATATTACATTTATTTCTGTACCTCGGCCTGGGATTATTTATCCAGATATTGCAAAATAAAGTAAAAATGTTATTTATCATGATTACTTTAATATTTGTTTCTCATTTCGTTTTAAATTTTATTTTAAGCTCTCTGAAAAGTGTATCATTTCATTAAATTTATATTATTACAATTAATAATATGCATTGGTATTGAAACAGACGTATTTTCATTGTCTTGTTTTTATAATTAAAAAAAAGTGCGCATCTTATATAAAGAAAAAAAAAATTTTTGTATTCAACATTTTATTGCAACATGTGCCGTTTTTCCATAAATTTAATTTGTTTCTTTGCAATGCTATTTTTTACGATTTAAACTAAAAATACGCATCCTTGCGTGAAGTGGTTCTGAGCAAATTTATAGATATAATTTAGGCGGCAAATTTTGTTAAATAAAATGTCATAGTAGCTTTCGTCTTTTTGCCAAAAAGTTTTATTTTTTCATTTTAAATATATTTTTATAACAAAAGTTTATACAAAATTTGTAGATCTTTTTTGGTTAAACAACTTTTGTCTTCATTTTCTTTCATCTATTGTCTCATTTTCCAAAAATTTAATTTTTTATTTTTATTCATATTTTTTACGATTAAAAAAAAGGTACTCATCCTATCCAAAAATTATCAATAACAAATTTGTAGATCCTTTTCGGGTGAACAGCTTTCGTCTATTAATTTATTTTTCGTACCTTGGGTCGTTTTTCAAAAAATTTAATTTTTTTATTTTTAATTTCACTTTTCACGAATAAAACCAAAACTACGCGTTTGATAAAAAATGATTCGTAACAAATTTGCAGCTCTTTTTTGGGTGAACAACTTTTGTTAAAATATTTTTTTCGTAGCTTTTGTCGTTTGCCCAAAAATGAAATTTTTTTCTTTGTAATGTTGTTTTTTACGAATAAAACAAAAACTACGTGTCCTAAACAAAATGATTATTAACAAATTTTTAGATCATTTTTAGGTGCACAGTTTTTTTTGAATTATCTTTTTTCGTATCTTGCATAGTTTGACCGCCAAATGAAATTTTTGATTTTTCATTATTTTTTGTGCGACCAAAATTTGAATTTTCGATTTTTTTAAAAAATTGAAAAAATTGTCATAATAATCTTATAGGACTTTCGAAAACCAACGTTTTTCTCTGTCTGACGTCTTTTCATATCGTGCATTGTTTAGCTTAAAATATTAATTTTCGTTTGTTTTTTTGGATTTCGAAAATGCTATAACTGTAATCATTTTCTTTTTATCGGAAAAAGTCGCGAAAGGTCTCAAAAACATTAAAATGCTCTTACTTTTTGAATTTCCAACCGAAACAATGACAGCGACAGACAGACACCATCGTAACCGGGCTTTTCCGATTTAGGAGGTCTCAAAACCTGGAGATTTAAAGAAGTCCGTGATAGTCATTTTTCACATAAAAACAATACCTTCTCATTATGATGAGAAGGTAAAAATGCATTTCATTTTTTTAGAAACCTCACAATATGAGCCATTATCCGAAACGAAATTCGAACTATTTTTTTTTGACCACCCTCAATAGAGCTGCCATTTTCTAAATAAATGTAACAACTCTTTGAAATCATCACGGTCGTCTTTAAAATTACAAGCCTGATCCACCCCATAACTCTGATCGATGAAGGTAGGGTGGCGTCCCGTGATTGCAGAATGGCGCTGGCGTTGCGTTTTGCGTAATGCGTCAAATCACGAGACATTTCAGCCAATGATATTCTCCTAGGAATCTAGAGAAACACCTTCATTGGCTGAAATGTCTAGTGATTTTAAGCATTACGCAAAATGCAACGCCATTCTGCAATCATGGGACGCCACCCTAAGTTAAAAATTACTCTTGCAACGTGGATAAAAGTAGAATAATTACCCGATATGATAGGTTAAAGATTACCCGCATGGGGTAATTTTTGTTGCAGGTAATCGGTGCGCCGAAATCCGCGTAAAGATTACCTTCAGTTTTTTATTTGTTTTTAAATCAATTAATAATGGTAATAATAGTGGCATGACTTTAACACGAGTAGTTTTACTTTTACCATATGAATTCAGAATATGGCGAGCACCTGTTAAATAAAGAGATACGTAAATAAATATAAGGTATACATAAACTCACTAAAAATAGCATTCACCAATACGTCAAAGGCTAAATAACCATTCAATCCCGGAAGTACGTATTAAAAGGAAAGCAAGGATTTTCAGTTATTACAAACGGGTTCGATCGTGCGGCAAAAGTCGCTCTCTACGTGTGCACGTAAATTACACGACTCTGTAGCAGCAATTTCGTGTATAATCTACTTTATGTGTAATCCCCTTTAACGGTTTGGAATTTGATAATCCGACGGCCACAATAATTTCAATCTCAAAAATCATTTCGTGTTCAAAGTACCTATTATTATTTTAAAATAGGATTACTTGAACACCAGAAAAACAACAAATAATTCCATATGAAAATGTGCACGACCTCAAAATAACATGAAGAATTTAACAAAAGTGTAATTTTAAAGGCAATGATTACGCAAGGTAGAGTTTAATCCAAAGAAATTAAATCATGTTAATTTTATCTGATAAAATTTTTCATCTAGTTTCAATAAGATTTAGTTAAGCATAGCTGGAACATTTCAAGTAAACTTTGGAATTCTTCTCCTCAGCTAACTATGAAACTTGTTTTTTTTTTTAAGTAAACGGTATCCTGAAATAATATCATTGAAAAAAAATAGCCGAGAAGTTATTTTTATTCAGAAGCATTTCATATGAAAATATCGAGCATAGATAAAGTGTTTTTCCTTCATCCAACCTAAAGACTTCGATTAAGTTTTCCACACCATAACCATAGTTATATTTAAATTTGTGGCCTAATTACAGTGAACTTCCGCCTATTTCAAAGTTCACCTATTCGAAGTCCCCTATACACGCTTATTTCAAATTGCGCAGTTTCGTCCCTGTAGGGTCTTGCTCGAGTCAATGGCTAATCAATTGAAAAGGGCCCTGAAGAGCGGGAAGCCTTCGTTGGTTTGAATTGAGTATTTCAGCATGACGTCGTGGGAGTGCAGAAAACTTCCTGGAGAAAATATTCTAAACGTAAAAGTAAGTAAAAAATCAAGTGTAGAATGTATTTTCTCAGTCATGTTTCATTATTTTGTCGATTGACGACCTTTCAGTGTCACAAAATAAAATAAAATATCCCAATTTTAAGGTTAGTGTATCAGATCGATTTCATCAGAATCGGGTACTCTAATCTCAAATTTCGGATAGTTGATTGTATTTCGTGAAACTGAAAGGTCTTCAACCGATAAAAGGATGAAACAGAATTGCGCAAATCGATTCTACACTAAAAAAATATAACTATTCAGACCTTTATTACTTACTTTTACGTTTAGAATATTTTCTTCAGAAAGGCGTTTGCAATCCCATGCCAAGATGTGCCAACTATGCTAACCTTCCTGACATTTCCACCTATCCTAGCATTCTAAACTTGCAGAATATTAATATTCAGACCTTTATATCTTTCTTTGACGTTTAGAATACTTTCTTCAAAAAGGCGTATGCACTTCTATGTCAAGAACTGTGCTAACCTTCCAGACATTTCCACCTATTCTAGGGTTACCGTGACGTCATTCTATAAAACCCACTATTCCGCGGAATATTTGGGTCGTTTCTGGATCCTATTATATTGATTTTCATTTGGCAAATTGTACTATTTCCAGGAAATGTTATATTTGTCACGTCGTATGTCAACAAAAACACTTGAAAAGGACTGACATGCATACAGGCGACTTTTTCAATAGTACATGTGCCCAAAAGTGCGGGTCTATTCAAAATTACAAGTTATAAACATGTAATATTACATTAATCATTAATTAGTCAGAGAAATAAGCTATTTATTAGATCCAGTTTGATTAATTGTTTCAAAGTGAAAATTTGTTTTAAATATTTATCTCTATTATTGATAGTATTTATTGATTTTAAATAGACCCGCGCTTTTCGACACATGCGCGTTAAAAAAGTTGCTTACAGCGCCCTCATCGATACAAGGCTGGGGCAGCTAATGAACGTCGCTTGACAAAAATAACCTGAAGGTCGCGGTAGAAAATCAAACGTCTACGTTTAAAGGCCGTGGAAATAGGCGGAAGTTCGCTGTACTTTAAAAACAATTCAGGTATTTCAAAAAATTGTTCTCCTTAGTATATTCTTTGCCAATTAATATTCATTTAATTATTAATTTTTTACACTTCTAACCTTGACAAACTTCAGAAATCCTCGTCATCCAAAAATCCTTTAATAACATAAAGATGCTTTAAGAAATATAGTGAAAAGTCATATAGTCATATAGTGAAAATACATCCACTTCTATAGGAATTATAATTTTTTTAAGAAAATCGATCGTAGGTGTATTTTTTTAAATCTGGTACTTAAACACATCAAATATAAATGCGAAGTTAAATTTAAAAAGGACCTAGCTGAAAAAAGGTAGTTTAATGAGTTATTCAATTAATCAACTAAGATTTTGTTGTTGATAATTTTGAGGAATGAAAATCAAAGTTGTATCATTAGCTTTCCGCTTAAAATTAATAGAAGGCTAGTAGCACGTGGCATATGGGGAGCAATAGATTAGATCTAATTATTAGTATCATTGTCGAGAATTAATGCTAAGGTAGCTTATCAGGATATGCTTCGTACGAGAAAAGTTACAATTGCTAACGTGCTCAAATTAGTACTGGGATTAAGATCGTCACAATTACTCAGCCCTTATTGCTAATCTAAATACTAGTAGTTATTGTGCTTTGAATTTACGGGGACTTTAATAATTCTCCGACCAAATCCTGCTGATAATGTATGAAACGTTTATAGAACATAGTTATATTAAAATTTCAATTTATCATTTATTGAAACTATATGCTTTTCCAATATTATCCAATTATTGAACTTGTAAACTTGGATTTATGCAAGCCACGCCGCCTGCCCTCCATTTTGCGAGGTTCCCAGAAAAAGTTCAATCCATGTTCGAGCCAAACCGGTTGATATTAGGATGTGCCGCAAAGGTCCGCAAAATCCCATAAGATTAACATGGGAAAAGTTTCGTTTTCAGAAAAATGAGATTCACGTTTCTGGGCCTAAACTTAGTTTGAAGGAGATTATCAGAATTGGTTGGGAAGTGTCCAAAGGATAATTCTCGCTAAACTACTGGTAATTTTAACGCTCCCCCATCACCCTTTATGGAGTCCCAAAAAGCTCAAATTGACAAGTTTGCGCAAAATTGTCACATATGACATCTGTTTTTACTTTTTTTAACATGAATTATTTCAAAGTATATTTTTGGAGCAAAAAATTTAATAGGTTTTATTGAGGCCTAGACCGTTTCTTTGGTGTTAAACAATTTTTTGATTGAAAAAGTTTGCCGACATGTTTTGACTTGATATCAAGTCTTTTTCAAAGTTATATACCTGATATGGAAAAAGAAAAAACGGTTTGTTACCTTTTTCATTATTTTTGAGAGAGTTTTGAAAAGTGATATAATTTTTTAATTATTATTTGAATTAAAAAGTAACGACCGATTTCAAAAAAATGAAAAGCGTAAGATGTGATTATGTTATAACAAGTTGAAAAAAATATTATGTAACGCCACCGATAACCTCGAAAATCTCGCCTGAAAAAATATAATAGAAAGTTTTAGATTATTAATTGTTATTTTGTGTTCAAAATTATTTAGTAAAACTATTTGTTTTATCTTAAAGGAGAATTTCCAAGAGATAATGTTACTTATTGTTACATTTTGATTTTGTTTGTGTTTTTCAAAGTTTTGTCAAGCTATATGAGTTTGAAAGTTATAACGAGCCTGAGTGATTATAAAATTATAAGTTAAAATAAATACTTTTACTAAAATTTCAGAGGAGATTGATAAGTTCGTTAGTGTTACGTAATAATGTCTTTAACTTTTTAAACGATAATCACATGTTATGTTTTTCTACTTTTTGAAAATTGTTTGTTACTTAATGATTTAAAAAATAATTCAAAAATGGTTCAACTTTTCAAAAGTTTTTGGAAAATAAGAAAAATCCTAACAAATCGCATGTAACCTTCTCCAAACTTCAGCGCTTTTTCTTTTTCCATATCTGGTAAATTACAAAAATCATTGTCTATATCAATCAATCTATATCACTTGTACCTTTCTTCTGCAGGATTACTTGAAAAAGACTTGATATCAAGTCAAAACAAGTTGGCAAATTTTTTCCATAAAATTTGTTTTATTAATCTTTTTTTCTATTAAGTTATTGAAAGGTACTTTCTTACGATTCATCGATGAATTATTCGTTCTCAGGAAGACTGATTTTTGTTTCAAGCATTTAACAATTGTTTAATCAATAAATCATTATTCACTTTTGATTTATTCTTAAAAATATGTAAAACCTCTAGCTTTATTTTCTACTTGGTTAACTTCGTCGCTTATTATTAGATATCTACGTCATACAGAAATTGATACCCCATTCCGTGGCAAATTCGTATTGGTTCATTTTGCTGAAAGCATTATCAACTGCTTAAGCAATTTATTAAAGATTGATTATACATTTTGATTGAAATGCGATAAGTGACATACATAACCAAATTTAGAAACAAGCAGATTTTTTTATTTGATTTCCTTCAAAATGTACAATTAATCTTTAATAAATTGTATAAAGAATTGGATATTGGTTTCAACAAAAAATGTTGCTCTTAACAAAGACAAATTACTGCATTAATCAGAGTAAAAGATACATTTTAAACATAGATTTCAGAACATAATTGTTTAGGCCAAACAAATTATTTAAAAAAATGCATTTGTTACAAAATTATTTACTAATATCTCAATGACGTAGATGATTAATAATAATAGGTGAAAAATATGACAAAATTTTTGAAAAAACTAGAGTTTACCTGTTTTCAGGAAAAATGTACAAGTTAATAATAATGAATTATTCGAACAATTGGTAATTGATTAAAACAGCGATCAGTCTTCCTGTCAATGTTTACTTAAGCGTAAAAAGTGCCTTTCATTAACTATAAGTAAGTAGGGGAAAGAAATAAAACAAATGAAAATTAGTAAAAATGCTTAAAAAGATTTCACTTCTCAAATAAAAACAATTAAAGGCAAAAAACAGAGCTCATAATCGTCAATTTTATTTTTTGGTGGCATTTTTGTGCCACCATAATGGGAGTTGACGGGGGAGAGGGACAACTTTCAAAGTATTTTGAAGAAAATTATTCGTAGGGGACTACCCGATAAATTCTGATAATCTTTTGCAAACTTAGTTTAAACCCAGAAACGTGAATCTAATTTATCGGTAAACAAGATTTTCTCAATGTTATTAGGTAAACCAACAGTCAATAAACATATTTCTCAAGTCATAAAAATGCTAAAACCATCCGTAACTCATTTTACAAAAATAAATCAATATTGCCAAATGAAGAACAAAGGTAACGAAAAATTCTCTAACAAAAAATGTTTGTAAAGTTAAACCTAACAGTAGCTAAATTACAATAAATTTGAGTATTCAAAAGCATTAAAACTTTAATGCTTACATTTAAAATTGTTGAAATGATGAAAGATGGAAAGCTTCCAATTTTCCCGCCATCAATCAGCTAAATTGGACGAGTTTTTGAAGCGCAATTTTAAATGTAGATAAGGAAGAAGTTGGTTTATCGTTTAAATAACGAAATGGATCTTTTCTTGTATTCAGAACGAATCAACGGTAGAGAATCTGCTAAAGTTCCTAGGGTCGTCGATTCTGTGATTTTGCTCGCGTTTTCAACGTTGAATTCACCTCTCGGAGCGGAAAGAAGGCCTGACTAGCCGGGATAAATGGGATTCTGACTTTTCAGAAATTTTGCCACTTTCAAGTAAACCCTGAGATTCGTTTGGTAATTGCATGTTTCTGTCTTAGCGCCTCTAAGGCGATAAAAGGTCGCAACTTTTCTGTGACTCCAATTTCTTCTAGATAATACGTCCGTCGTGTAAATCTGAAGTGCTGGTAATTAAACGGGCGTCTCACGCGTGAATATTCTTTACTTGTTGTACCCTCCTCTCCCTACACCTCAACTAAATTAAATGTCATGCCTTCTTTAGAATATATCTTTATTATACTCAAGGTGCTTGAAATCTCAGATGAAAGAGCAGACTTCATTTTAAATTATAATTAAGAGGTCGTTTAAAATGTACGTTACGCTGCTAGGAGGAAGGGAGGGGGGAGGTTTAAAAGATTTTGTCACGATTTGTGACACATGGAAAATATAAACGGGAATGGAAATGTTTCGAAATGCTTGGAAAGATGAACATGAATTATTTTATTTTACAATAAAGCATCTAAATACAGACTTCATACTTTTTCCCCTATTCCCATCTTTCCCCCCTTTTTTAAGAATTCCTCTTTCTCCCTCTGTTTTGAAGAAAGTTCCGCTTTTTCTTATTTTTTTGCTGAAATGCGAGCTAAACTAATAAACAACAATAAGACAATCCGACTATTTTTCGTTTAAAGTTAATTTTTTTCAATTGAAAAGTTAACTATTATATTTTTGGTTCAGAAATTACCTATTTTGTTTAGAATTCTACTATTTAGTTGAAGAATAAACTATTTTGTTGAAAATTGCTTTTTTTGATAAATAATCATTTTCTTTGCCCAAAAATAAAATAATCTATTAAGAATTCATCTTTTTCGGTTGAAAATTTATATTTGTTCGGAAGTTGAACCGCTTTGTTGAAAATTAATTTTAATGATTCAAAATTGAACTATTTGTTTGAAAAAACTTGAGCGTTCCTTATTGAACTCAATATAATACCTATACATGAATTTTATTCAAAAAAATTTATTCGCCTATTTGCGTGAAAAATCACCCCTATTCCCCTGTTTTAAAAGCATTTTGAGCTGTGAAGTCTGTTACACTATTATGTTTGTTATTGTGGGGATTCAAGTCATGGGGATTCAAGATTTGTGTAATGATCTATGGCGAAGAAGGGGAGGGGTGGCAAATGTGTTCAAAATAGCTTGACGTAGTTTTTGAACGGTTTCTTAGGAGGTTTTCCAATTCACTCAATTTTGAAATTAGTAATAAGTTAGTACTGTAAGTTCTTCGAAATGTAAACCTTTATCTAATTTAGACTGACTAAAAGATGCGTTAATTATTCTCTATCTTAAGAATTAAAAGTTCAGTTCTGCATGAAATTTCTGATTTTATTTTATTTGTTGGTAGCTTAGAGTAATTTATAAGTTTGACAATTTCGTATTATTGTAAAAAAAAAATACAGCTAGAGATAGGAATAGGGAAAAGTTAGATTAAAAGCGTTGTGCATTTCGAGGGAAAGTAAGGTCTTGTGCCCTGTTGTTATAAATGTGAAAAGTTGTTATACGTGTTATACTTTCATTTGTAGAAGTTGGAGAAAAACTTCCCCTCTTTATTGGAATTCCAGTCGTGTAACAGTTGTTCGAATAACCACTGATTTCTTCGCTATGTTGGAAGGACAGCTGTTGCTATTGACATTCTCAGTCGGTCTTCGAGCACGTGTTACGATCGAGTATTCAGGGATGAGCAAGTCAACAATAGTTGCAGAGGGGGCACTTTTCAATTCAAGTTGTACCATATATCAAGTGGAAAAGTCGTAAAGGATAATTAAATTGAAGGAATAGATCGAGCCATTTCTCACTCTAAAGCACAATTTGTTACTCTCTTTAATGGTATTTGTTCCTCTTCTTATTTGATTCCGGTCGAAACTTCAAAGATTTAATGCATGCAATTGGTATTTGCAGTGTTCATTTTCTCATCATTAAAACAATGACAAAATTATAAAAATGTTCAGTAAATAGTGGAAAAATTAGACTTAGAACTTATGTTCTTTCGAATTAAGAACACTACATAATGGTTTTTGATAACATGATCTCGAATTGTAACTTTTTTTATCAATGTTGTGTTTGATTTTCTCAAAGGACAATTTTATTAATCTCAGAAGTGGATGTTAATGGGTGCAAATCAAAAAGTTGACAATATCATGTATCTGGAATAATGCAAGCTTATATTTGAAGGAATAATTTCCTTAATTACAGAGCTTTATTAAGCCTACTTTTTCTCTAAAACACCAGATATCCCAATTATTTTTAGTTTATTCGGTATTGAAATAAATTCGATTAAATGTGCGTCAATGTTATTTGGTAACGTGTCCCTGATTACCTTTTTTGAAACCTATACCGTTATATCTTTCAAAAGAAAGCTTGAGATCTGATTGTTAAATACACATTTTTTCAGAATTAATTGCAGAATTACGAAAAAAAAAACTTTTTTTCGTTGCCAATTATAGTTTCAAAGTTATAATCACTTCTTAAATGTCCTCATCTTTTTTTCATCTGTTGAAAAAAAAAAATTGTTATTAATCTTACGGCTTAAGATTTTGATATTAACATTTCAGTTAATTAACAATAAAAGATTATTGAATATTCTACTACATGTGAAAATTTAGTTACACTTGAAGTGTCTTTATTTGACCAAACTAAACAATTTAGAAGCCCGAAAGAGATCGTACAACAATTCGGTGTTATCCATTAACACCATTAACACGCGCTTGTTATTAGAAGAACCATATTTTGGAGGTGTTTATGGACAAAATATTAATAAAAACATGTGATTTTTACCTGTAAAATACTTAATCGTTAGGTTATCCCCTTGTAAACGTATACTTTAAAATAATAATTATTTTTTGATTATCTTTTCATCCGGTAAGAAAAAATTATTTTATTGAGTGAAGCTAGTTGCAGGAAGGAAAATAATCGATATTCTCATTATTTTTAATTTAAAAGTAATTTAAATAACCTTAAACTTACGTGTTTCATTGATTATATTATAAATAAACACATAAAGAAATCTCAATTTACCTACATGAAAGCTCTAGAAGTAGATTTATCATTATTATTATTACATCAAAAAATATTTTTAATGTCTGAACTAAATATTTATCATTAGATGTAAAAAATTGAAATTTTAGAGAAGGACGTACTTCTTTATATCGCTCATAATTATTTTTACACTCATTGCGATCATTTTGATAGACAAAAATCTGCCCGCTGCGCGGGTACATTCTCATCGCGCGAGGCTTGCAAGTTTGAACGCGCCTACCGCGCGTCTGTTGGTTCGCGCGCTTCGTGCTCAGCAATATATTTATCTCGCGCTTCGAGTACGATTGTCTATTTACCTCGTGCTACGCGCTCGGCCTTTTTACTCGCCCCACATTTGAGCACAGACCTTGTAAAATTAAAGATCAAAGCGTCGACAACTGTAATTTGGAGATTGTGAATTATCTATTTTTAAAGCTCCTTCATCTTTAATGAACACATTCTCATCACGTATTTAGTGCTTCGCACTCGACTTTGTCAAAAATTCGAACTTTTCTACATTATGTTCAACACTATTATATGAAATGCAAATTACATTTATTTCTGTAACTGTGCCTAGGATGGCCTATTTAGGTATTGCAAAATGAAGTAAAAAATGTATTTATCATGTTTACTTTATTACTTGTTCCTCATTTCGCATTAGGTTTTGATCTCAGCCACCCTGAAAAATGTATCATTTCAATAAAGTTATTTTATTACAATTATTCATAATATGCATTAAGATGAATGAAGATGAATGCCACATAAGAAACAAATATTAGAATAATCACGAAAAATAACATTAGTTCTTATATTAAATATAATAGTGTTGAACATAATGTAGAAGAGTTTGCGTTTTTGGACAAATTTCAATCGAGTGCGAAGCACGAGATATGTCATGAGAATGTTTCTTTAAAGCCGAAAAAGCTTTAACAGAAGAGAATTCACAGTTACCAAATTACAGTTGCTGATGGTTTGACCTTTAATTTTAAACGATCTGTGCACAAATGTGTGTGAAGTACGAATACTGAGCATGTAGCACGAGATACATATATTATCAAGCGCAAAACGCGAGATCCTGCAACCTCGCGCCCTAGGCGCGCTCTAGCTTGCGTTTGCAACTTTTCCCTGTTCATTTTTTTCGTGCCTTCGCCAAGTTTTTCTAAAAATTTAATTGTTGTATATTTAATGTTATTTTTCACCATTTAAACAAAAACTACGCATAGTATCAGAACATGATAATTAACAAATTTGTCGCTCTTTTTTAACTGAACAACTTTGCTTGATTAATTTTTTTCATAGCTTGCGTCGTCTGTCCCACAAATTTTTATTTTTTCATCTATTTTCGTATCTTGCATAGTTGGACCGCAAAATGGAATTTTTAATTGTATTTCGCGCCTCTTCTTCCGAGATTATCGTATGTAGTAATCCCGTTGGGCTACCGATAGCGCCACATTTTTAAGGTGAGAGAAATTGGAAGCTGGCCACTGCCTCTAGTATCCTCTCATATCAACGATCATTCCTTTGTTAGTTTGTTTTGTGTAACGGAGGTTTCACACGTTTTTTGCAAAGACGAACTAAAATGTATCAAAGAAAATTCCGAAGCCGGGTGCAATTGCAGAATAGTGGCGTCACCTCTTTTCTGGCAGGAGAAAATTTTTTTTTGGCAAACGAACTAATAGAATCTGTAATTGAACGATAAATGAAGCGACTTGACGAGGCAAAAGTTCAAAATTATTGTTACTTTTGTTACTACGATGTCTCAAATATGGGTCTGTCATGATATCGGAATGATCATATTTATCTCGCCGTTTAGGAGCTTTTAAACATCCGTAAGGCCAGAAACACTGTAAATAATTAATTAAAACCCCTTCGACCAGTCACAAAAATAATGTTGGTCAAATTCCTACCCTTTTCCAACGTCGCGTGGGCGCGGGAAGGCACCTCTGACTGTTCACAAAAATAATGTTAATAATCTCGATCATAATATGATCATTCCTATATCGTTTTTTTTTTTTATTCCTATATCCTATATCGTGACAGACCCGTATTTGAGACATCGCAGTAACAAAAGTAACACCAATTTTGAACTTTTGATTTGTCGAATCGCTTCATTTATCGTTCAATTAAAGATTCTAATAGTTTGTTGCCGAAAAAAAATTTTCTTCTGACAAAATAGGGGTGACGCCCCTATTCTGCAATCTAACCCGAAGCCGTTCAAGCTCTTCAGATGAGGAGGAAGAGTATTGGATAAAAAAGAAGATAATTCGATTAGAAAGAAAATTTAAGGATCGACGACTAGATGAGCGGAATTGGGAAAGGAGAAGTAAGTACCAAATAGGTTCGATTCCCACTTGAAAAAGTGGACATACAAAAGGACGTAAAAAAATGCGTATAAAAAGACGTACAAAGGGACATACAAAGGGACGCAACAAAGGACGACCCAAATTGGGATACAAAATGACGTACTTTGGTACGTCCTTTTGTACGTCCTTTGCTACATATTTTTGAACGTCTTTTGGTACGTCCTTTTGTACGTCCTTTGGTACGTCGTTTCTGATGCCATTCCCAATTTAAATAGAAGTGCCTAAAGATTTTTTTTGTTTAGTTCAACGTTTCATAGATTGGTACAAAGGTCAGGAAAACGTGCAGCTGAATTTACAGAAAATATACGCTCTAATCCCATTGGCTCTCTAATAACATGTAATTTTCTTAAATAGTATATAAGTAAATATAAGTATATATAAGTATATATCTGTATAGTATATAGAGTATATATATGTTATTTATATTTTATATATGTTTGCTTATAAGTTATTAGAGAGCCAATGGGCTTCCAGCGTCTATTTTCTTTAAATTCGGCTACGCGTTTTCCTGACCTATGCACCAATCAATTAAACGGAAATTTGAACTAAAAAAAATCTTCAAGCACGTAAAAAAGACGTGCTAAAGGACGTACAAAAGGACGTACCACAGGACGTACGAAAAGTCGTACTAAAGTACGTCATTTTGTATCCCAATTCGAGACGTCCTTTGTACGTCCTTTTGCACGTCATTTCTAGTACGTATTTTTTTACGTAAATATGTACATCCTTTTATAAGAATTTTTTATGTCCTTTTGTACGTCCACTTGTTCAAGAGGGTAAGTTGCGCAGTTACGATGGCAAATATAACGAGGATACCGGTGGCCACGTGGCCACCGTGCTTAAAATGACAGTTAGGATGTTGGTACATAAATGAATGCGAGCTTTGGGTACTCATGTTTCAATCCAATCGATTCATGGAGTGAAATGTGAAAAAGAAAATCGTCTTGCAAGGTGTTTTTTTGTGACATTTCATATCCTGTCCCAACCGAACTTAATTGTGAAACTGCTTAATAGTAATGCCTTGTCCTAGCGGTCTACAACCGTAAGTAGACACATAATTGGGCTGTTGGTCTGTTAAATCTCATGTTTCGATCCAATCGATTTATAAGAAAAGAAACGTCTCGCAAGGCGATGAATATAATTAGTGTCTTTACTTCTACATCCTGGCCTAACCTAATTTTCGTACTTTCTACGCGTTTTATTTTCAATAATTTGCTTGAATTATTTTGTTTAAATTATTTAATTTTATTTCAATTATTTCATTTGAAATTTCTCTACATATGAAGAGATTTCCAATCGGTTCGCAGGAGGTGATGACACTCCCGTTCAAGAGGGTCATACACCAAGTTCTAGTTCTTCGAGAGAATATAGTCCTCGTAAGGATTATTATCGTCATAATCATAGAGACAGCAGAGAAAGATTATAGAGAGATGATCGACATTATGGAAGAAGTTCAGGACATAGTAGAAGTTATTCGACGGAGGTCTATGCTGGTGGGTCGGAGAATGAATCGACTGCTCAAAATAAAAATACCTGTCAGAGTCAGGATGCAGCGATGCAGACTGCTAATGCCTTAGGCTGAGCTGCTACAGATGCAGCAGATATTGATAGCGGTGCAGCTGATAAAAAAAAAAGATGCAGAAAAAGCGGAAGACAAGGTCGAAGATTCACAGAACGAAATTCAATCTCTTGCAAATGAAACTTCAACACCAAAGGATGGGCTTTCTGCAGAGGAATTAGAGGCGATGGGGCAAAGAATAGATCCAGACAGAGCGTTGGCTACAGAAGCTCATGTAGATTTAGTCATAAGATTTCAAGAGATTATTAAAAAAGGTTTGCCTGCCGACGAGAAAAAATCAATGGCGAAAAAAATTCCCCCTTCGAAGAACTGTATTTTTTTGGATTCTCCCAAGTTAAATATGGAGGTTAGAGCAGCTCTGCATGAAAAGAGATTCACGTATTAGGGGTATTCAAGCAAGAATTAAGGCTGGCTTTAGAGGTTTGATGATTTTAGCATCGCTTGCCCTCGGTTTAGGAAATGAGACCAAACTTGAGATATTAGGGCACGTTAGTGGCTTATTGAGGTTCTCAGATTTACTATTTGAGGAATCTTCTATTCGTAGAAATTTGATTGTAAAGAATATTGATGCAGCTTTTCGAGATACTCTTAGTTCCACAGATGTGGATGATTGGATGTTTGGTGTCAATTTGGAGGATAAGCTTGAGGCTGCTAAGGCGTTGGCCGCTTCAAGTGGCGTTCTTAAGTCGAAGGTACAACCGATGCAAGGTAATAAGCAAAAAAATTCAGAGTCCCGCCACGCCGACAGGTAACTAGACGACAGACCAATCTGACTCCTGGCGGGCAGATATATCCAATCCGCAACCAGAAGCCGAATTACAGGGGATCTCAGAGGCCACCTTACCGAGGAGCACGCCTGTAGATGCAGTGAGTTATGCCGGTTGCTTAAAAAACTTCCTCAATTTTTGGGAGAATTTAACATCTAATAAGAACGCACTGAGTTGGATCAGGGATCAGATGCTCACCATTTAATTCCTGTCGCCAAAACTGATAGCAAGTTTTTGAGATTCGACTTTTTGGGCATTCTTTATGAACATGCTTGCCTACCTTTTGGTTTGAGCGCAGAGCCTTTTACTTCAACGAAAATTATGAAGCCAGTTGTGTCTTATTTAAGGTAATTAGGCCATAGATCCGTGATTTACCTCGAGGATATACTACTTTTGGGATACTCCGTGAGAGATTGTCAGTGCAATATAAGAAAACTTGCTGAATATTGAAGAATTTTGGGGTGATAATCAATACAGAAAAGAGTAGACTAACTCCAGCCTTACGATGTAAATATTTGGGTTTCATTTATGATTCTGAGAATAAGACGGCGGAACTTTCGGAAGAGAAGAAGTTAGGAGTAATTAATCAGATTAGAGTAGTTAGGGAAGCAAAAGAATATAAGATTCGAAACTTTGCGGCATTTATTGATACGTTAGGATCATGTTTTTTAACCTTTATGTATAGACAAGTTCACTTGAGGAATTTTTGAATACGAGAGATTTTTAGAACTTCGGAGAAATAGTGATAATTTCGAGGCAAATATTTCTTCAAGGGGTATTTCAAAAAGTGATCTTGAATGGTGGATGTAAATATTCGTGTTGCAGTTACTTCCATTCATTGTTTCAATCCTCGTATTGAAATTTTCACGGATGCTTCTTTTTCTGGTTGGGGAGCTGGTTGTAAAGGAAAGCCTGCTCATGGGTTTTGGACAGTGACCGAAAAATCTCTTTATATTAATTGTTTAGAACTTGAAGCCGTGGTAATGGGTCTCAAATGTCTCGCGAATGATCAAAGAAGTTGTGACATTCTTTTGAGGATAGACAACACCACGACTATAGCATATATAAATAAGAAAGGGGGTGTGCAATATCCTCAGTTAAATGAGGCAGCAAAAAAGATTTGAAATTAGTGTGAAGAAAGAGACCTTTGGGTGTTCGCATTGTACATATCTTCCAAAGGTAATCTTGATGCAGATTTCAAGTCAAGAAGGCTTGAACCCGAAACGGAATACTCCTTATCAGATAAGGCTTTTCGTGAAATAATAAACAGGTTTGGTCAACCGGATATTGATTTATTTGCTACACTCTAGATTTAAATCAGTCGAAATTTGACTGATTCAATCAATCAAGCATGTTTTGACTGGCAAATCAGTCATTTTGACTGACAAAACAGTCGTTTTGACTGATGAATCAGTCAATAATGGTGACTGATTCAATGTCACTCAAAGTGACTGATTCTCAGTCAATAAAAGTGACACGTAAATCAGTCATTTTATGTTAGAATAAAGTAAGGAGTGGTGTTTGCTATACGAGAATAATTAGAAATTCGTTTCTAGAAATAATTAATATCAATAAATTAGTATCAATAAATAATTAATATAAATAATAATTTATATCAAATGTTTCTATATCATTGTTATTATGAAAATGCTACGTTATTAATTTTTTATATAATTATAATATTACATCAAATAAATGTTTTATTATAAACAATATATATATATATATATATATATAAACTAAAGGTTAACAACCACCGCAGGGTCCCACTGGGAGTAACTGTCATCT
>JAABKJ010002423.1:16348-28089 GCA_011634705.1 Andricus grossulariae | reverse complement strand
CGAACTGAAGTCGATTGTAACTTTCAAATAAGTGAAATGAAACCCACAAGATCCTTTTGACAATCCCATCGTCAACCATCATTACCCTTGAGTACTAGCAGGAGACCTGCCCACTAACAGACTCTTTGGAAAATCCTCGTTGTCAAACCATCGCAACGGTTAATCAGCAGAAGGACAATCAACGCTACCTGTACTAAAGCAATAACCACCTGGACCAGTACCAGTATCTTTCCAGTGAACGAGAAGAGGACTCAACCAATTCAGAAAACCAGTTTGTCAAGGAATCTTAAAATTATCTGTGAATCCCCAAAATAGTTACTCGCCCAGTTTCAAATGTGAAGAATTGGAATATACATTAGATAAGTTTCAATCAATGAGTTCATAACTCATAATACTTAAATTCACTTATTTTAAGGTGGAGGTCTGGATGAGGAGTTTTCGCTACCTGAGAGCCTCCAGTGCAACTGAAAATTTCGAAGTCCTAGATTTCGTTCAAAAACGAAAAACCTAATTCTGAATTTTGACATTCATAAAGCCAGGTGGGTTTCAAAGTGATTTCGAATTTTACAGTCATTAAAAATAGTCTTTATTTTTTGCGGCTCATACCATTAAAATAGAAAGAGGTTAAGCATTCTAAAAAATTTATTTGAATGGTAGAACATGTTTCTTTGAATTAATAAAATTCGTAAAAATCCGAGAATGAGGCGATAAAAGCGAGGCAAGAATCGGTATGACAGCTGGAGCTTCAAAAGGCTCAAAGGACATAAAAGATACGAGCGCGCCTTGCGTATATGAGGCAACTGCGAAGAACAAGGAAAATTTTTTCTTTTTTTTTCTCCTTCATAAGACGAAGATGCGACTCCAGGCGTCGCGGCGTGACAAATTTATAGTCCACTTACGCTTCCATGTACCAACTCGGAATTCGCATTCGACCTTAAATTTAAGCGAGAAAGTTAGAAGGCACGATGAAAATCTAAATCCTATCTTGTTAGACAAAAAACCGACAATGTAAATAAGACCAAAAATTTAAAAAAAAATTTTTCTCATATTTTTTTGAAGCAATAGTTCCAATTAATCAATCGCGGTGGTCGAGAAACTTTATTTTCAAAATTCTCTCATTTTTCCTTGACCGTTTTTTCATTTTCCCTGACTCTTTTATTAATGCTGTAACAAAAGTTATTACTTTTTTTTTAAACCGATGAGTAATGAATCAGGACAATTAATTCGCAATGAAGGGAAAAAGAGTGGCACGGAAAACCGATGAACGGTGCAGTATTTTATATTTTTCCTGCTGTAAATCGTTTGAAACTAAACGCGAGTATCGGGAAAAAATTCTAAATGGTATGTCAAAGTAGCCTCGGTGAATAGAATTACCAAAATTCGCAAATTAATCTTTAAAAAGTTGGTATGATCAAGAAATAATTGAATTAATCTTTAATGAAAAAATACTTTTCATACAAATGCTTCAAATTTTAACAAAGTAGATGAACTTTCAACCAAATAGTCGAATTTTTATTGAAAAAAAGAAGAATTTTCAACTTAACATATTCGGCATTATTTTTATGATAAAAGTCGATTTATATTTAAAATACCTCTATTCCAATTTTATAATTTTTCAAAATTTTTGTGATGTGAAATGAGTACCTGAATGTAATTTTCCAAATTATACATACATATGTCTTTTTTTTCTGGAATTGGTTTGATAAAAATAATTTTTCATTCTTTTTATGTTTTAACTGATTAATTCATTATTAGCTGAGGATGCTTTTTCACAATATTATATTACATATAGATTGAATTTCAATCGTTTCTCAATTAATGAACATAACTTATTTGTTTTAAGGTTATGTAGTCAAATATTTGCTATGTTTTGTATAATAAAAGTTTACTCATATTTACAATACCTCTATTCCAATTAAATAATTTTTGAAAATGTTTATGATGTTGTGTAATGAGTATCTGAATTCATTTTTCAGAATTGTATATACATGTTTCATTTTTTTCCTCTATCATTTTCTTCACAATATTAAATTACGTGAAGGTTCAATTTTAATTTTTTTCAATTAAAAAACATAAACTGATTATTTATTTCAAGGTTATGTAGTAAAGTATTGGCTATAATTTGTATAATAAAAGTATACTTATATTTAAAATACCTCTATTTTACTTATATGATTTCTTTTAATGTTTGTGATGATGTGAAATGAGTATCCGAATTCAGTTTTAAACTTTTATATTATATATGTTTCAATTGTTTCCTGAAATTAGTTTAAAAGGTTACTGATGAACAAAATTGTCAGATATGAAAGTTAAAAAAAATACATATATATATGAAGTAAACATTATTTTAATGTTTCAATAAAAATTACTCCTTTCATTTAATCAAGTAACCACAACTGATTATTTACTTTAAGATTATGTAATTTAATATCAGCTATAATTTGTATAATCAAAGTATATTTACACTTGAAATACCTGTTTTTTAATAATATGACTTCTTTTAATGTTTGTGATGTTGTGAAATGAGTATCCGAATTTAGTTTTTAAAATTTCATGATATATTTATTTTAATTGTTTTCTAGAATTAGTTTAAAAGGTTACTGATGATTCAGATTGTCGGATATGAAAGTTCAAATTGAAAAAAATATATAAAGTAAAAATTATTTTAATGTTTCAATGCAAATAACTGTTTCATTTAATCAAGTAGCATAAACTGATTATCCACTATAAGGTTGTGTAATTGAATATTAGCTATAATTTGTATAATAAATGCGTACTTATTTTTGAAATATCTCTATAACAATTCTAGCATTTTTTCAGACGTTTGTGATGTGAAATGAGTATAGTACCAGTAAGAATTGTCAGTCTGCTAAAATAAATCGCGTTAAAACCACGTTTTTTTTTCTCGTGTTTATCTCAGCAATAAATTAGGTAAGAAAGATTAAAAATAGACCGTTTAAGTTGTTTATCAAATTTTTTTCAAATTAGATTATGATTAGAGTCCTGCCCAACAATTTTATGATGTTTTGATATCCGCATTTGTGAATAGGAAATCCAGCGTTGAACATTGAATTGTAAACATATGATAAATAGTTTAATTCTGGCTCGGATAGTCGCATCCGAGCATTTGCGTAGTAAATATCGCGCGAGAAATAAACCCTTTTGAAGGCTTTCATCACGCTCTCAAAGTTCCATAAGTAGTAGACTTCCTATAGTTCAGACAGATCAACAGAGGTATTTACGGGCACGATGAGTGGTGGGGATGTCAGGAACAAAGTGCATGCTCGCACAGTCACCTCCGATCATTTGCGGAGTAAATATCGCGCGACAAGTAAACTCTTCTGGTAGGCTTCCGTCACGCTCTCAGAATGGATCGCATGCTTAAGCAGCGCCATTCAAAATCATTTGATCTGCTCATTGTATCCTCTCCACAGGCCTGTTTAATCATGGTGACAGTCTCAGTTGCAGACTTTTGAAGTTCAATACAAAACTTCAGCGCGCAGCGCTGCTCGAACGTGCGGCCCATTTTGAGAGCGTGGCGGAAGCCTACAGAAAGTTTTACTTCTCGCGCAATATTTACTCCGCAATATTGACCCTGCAATATTTACCCCGCAATATTCACCCTGCAATATTTACCCCGCAATATTTACTCCGAAAATACTTGGAGGCGACTGTGAGAACATGCATTTGATTGCTGAAATGCCTGATCATTCATCCTGTCCGTAAATCTTTCTATTGACCTGTCTGGGCTATAGAAAGTCAGACCTACTACTTATGGATCTTTGAGAGCGTGACGGAAGCCTCTAGAAGGATTTACTTCTAGCGCAATATTTACTTCGCAAATGCTCGAAGGCGACTGTTCGAGTCGGTAAAACCTTCCTCTGTTGCTCAGTCTGGGCTAATGATAGTTTATAATTACAGATGGTTTGATAATAAAAAAAAATGAGGAATGAAATTTTGCAATCAATACAACTCTTCCTATGTTTTATGATTTCGTTGGCGAAGTTCTTTCGTTGATAGATAGAACCTGAAATTTGTAGAGCTAATAAAAAAAGCGCGAGAGTCGTAAAAAATGTCAATCTGAAGTTGAATGGTGGGTATTTTTTCTCCATCCATCTCGGCTCTCTTTGTCATTTGCAGGCGTCAATTCTCTTTTACAAGGACATATTTTTCTAAAGGGCAATTTCCCAAAACCATTAACATCGATCGGTTCTATCGAATCGAAGCTGCTTTCACTTGCGAGTGCAGTATATTCAATTTATTTCGCGTAATCGAACGCTCCTGACTTGTTTTTCTTCTAATGCGAAATTGAGTTTTATCTCTAGATTCCGCGAAATAGCTTAAGCTCAAATATACCAGCAAAGATAACAAAAAGATACGAGCATCTATTTATTGCAGGCACGTTCAGTGAAGATCGTCTGCACTTGAGAGGCACTAAACTTTTTTTTTCAGAGATAAAAAGAAAATCAGGAAAAAATGGGTTCTACTAAGAAAGCAATGAATCTATGTTTTTCTTACAAAATCACAGTAAAAGCAGGCTGATCAATTTAATGCCTTTATTGGATAAAAATGATATGCAACGCTTTTTGAAGGATGAAGGTTGTATATTGGCTTTTTTTGGTTCAAACTTAATATATTTGCATAAAAATTTAACCATTGCAGTCGCTTTTCGTTGAAAATTTATTTGAAGTTTTATTTGAACTTTAGCTTCAATGATAATAAATCAATTTTCAACGTTATAGTTGAATTTGTAGTCAAAGAAATAAATTTTGAAGTAATATGATGAATCTTCAGCGAACAAGGTAATAGTTGATATTTCACACAAAAAAGATAGAAATTAAATTATTTGAAATAAATTTTTTGAACCTGAAATTCAACTATTCCAGTTGATAATTCATCTCTCTATTTGAAAATCTAAATATTTTTGATTAAAAAACAATTCTTTTTAGTTGAAAAGCCTACTATTCTATTTTTGGTCGATAATCCATATTTTCTGGTTACATTTTTTTTTAATTCGACAATGTTCTCAAAGAATCAGCCTTTCTGGTAGAAAATTCAACTGTTTGGTGAAAAATTAATTTATTTCAGTTGAGCACTAAATTTTTTTGAAAAGCCAACTTTTGTTAAAAATGCATTTTTTTAACTGTCCCGTTTCTATTAATAAATTTATATTTATTAGTTAAAAATTGAACTACTTTGTTGAAAACTCAAATCTTTTTTGGTTTTTAATTCAACTACTGAGTTTAAAGTAGATCTACTTGAAAAAAATTTTTTTTTTTGTTTTGTTAAAAATTCATTATTTCTGTAAAAAATTAGTTTTTTTATGAAAATTATTTAACTATTTCATTTTTGTTTATAAATTAATCTTTTTAGTTGAGAATTCATATTCTTGGTTTGAAATTGAGTTATTTCGTTCAAACCTTGATTTTTTTGGGATAAATATCTATATTCTTAACTGAAAATTGAAAAATTCTATTTTTGGTTGAAATTTTTTATTAGTTGAAAATTCAAATATTTGGTTACAAATTCAGTTATTCTATTTCATTTTTGGTTGATAATCAATATTTTATAGCTAAAGATGTGATTATTTAAAAAAAAAATTCAACAATTTTGTTAGAAAATTTTCCTCTTAGGCTTGAAAATTCAACAGTTTAATTCAATTTATTTTTCTTTCAACTAAAGAATCTTTCTTGGTTTAAAATGCATCTCTTTTGACAAAAATGTCATTCTTTTTGGTACAAAATTAAACTATTTTGTTGAAAATTCAATTTTTGTTAACAATTAATTTTTTTGGGTCGAAAAGTTATTTATTTTGTTGAATATTTGTTATTTTTTGGTTTAATAAATAAACTTTTTAACCAAAAAGTTAACTCATTCATTTTTGGATGAAATTTTATTTATTAGTTGAATTTTTTTTTGAAATCCTCGTTCAAAATCGAACTAATTGGTTCAAAAATTGGTATCTTTTTGGTGAATATAAATTTTCTTAACTGAAAATTGAACTATTTCATTTTTGTTTATCATTTTTTTCATTCTTTGAAAATTCAACTATTTTGTTGCAGTCTTAGTGAAAAATGTTATTATTCAGTAAAAAATTTATCTTTTTATAAATTTCAAGTATTTGGTTAAAAATTAAATTCTTTGCCAAAAATCCATATTTTCTTGTTGTAAAATCCATTGTTTTGTCAAAAATTGGCGTTTTGGCTTGAAAATTAAAAAATTTCATATTTCCTGGTTGAATCAAATTATTTTTAAATGAAAATAAAAATATTTTTGGTAAACCTATCAACTATTACATTCAGCAAAAATGATTGTTTAAAGAAATTATTATTCTTTACAGCTATCTTTTTCTATACTAATGCTAAATAGTTGCGGTTTTTTAAATGAAATTTTCATTTTTGGGTTAAATATTAATTTTCTTAATTGAAAATTCATCTTTCTTTGTAGATATTTATTATTCTGGTTTCAAAATTGACATTTTTAGTGAAAAATTAATCCTTTTGATTGAAAATGGAATTATTTGATGAAAAGTCGATTTCAACTTTGAACGTTGAATTTATTTATTTATTTTTTTTAATTTAAATTTTTCAACTGAAAATTCAACTTTTTGGTTGTAAATTCTTATATTTTGTTAATAATCTATCTTTTTGGTACAAAATTAATATTATTGGTTGAAAGCTCCCCTTTTTGATACAAAATTTCTCGTTTTGGTAGAAATGCCACGTTTGTTATTAAAAATTTATCTTTTTGGGTTGAAAATTTAAATATTTGGTATGAGATTGATTTTTTTATTGTTGAAAATTCAACTATATGTTAAAAGTTGATATATTTGGTTGAAAATTCAAATTTTTCTAAAATATTTTCTATTAATCCTAGGAAGTTGAAAATCTTCCAGAAGTAGGCGTCGAAACTGGGTCAATCTGAAGAAACACTACTAGAAAGAATAAAATTAATTTATAGAGCCATCAAGATTTACAGTCCAATAAAGGAAAATTGGAAATTTCCCCTCCCCTTAAATTCAAAACATAAAGTCACATAAAAATTAATTTTAGATCTGAAGAAGTGGATAAAATGTCTAAAACTTTTTGCGTTGCATAATTTTTATCGTGTTTCCTAGGAAACCCTTCCAATCTCCTTTTACTTTTATCGACACAACCATCTTGACCATAAACATCTTGAAAAAAAAGACTCTATGAGAATCGGCTCGTTGAAAAAGATTGCAATGCATATTAATAATGATGATAGTAATAGTCGAATAGAGTGCACCCCATAAGAGCCATTTTACTAGGATGCCTTCATATGTATGCTAATCAGCTGAGGGTCTGAATTTATTATGCGAATTACGTGTAAACGCTCTCTCCTAAGGAGTTTAGACGAAGTTAAATTGCCCTTCGCGATCCAACAACCGGTACCCATCCTTCTAGTCTCTGATATTAGAGGAGATAATTGAATTTAAATCTAACTAACGGTCCTTTCTAATTAACCTGCGCTTCATCCATCTCTTCATTTATTCTTCCAAGTCTGATATTGATATATGAAAATTGCTGTACAGGAACCTCGGAGGATTTTGGACATGTTTCTGCATACGAACCTCGGAGGATGCTGGACATGTTTCTCGATATGAACCTCGGAGGATCCTGGACATATTTCTAGATGCGAACCTCGGAAGATCATTGACATGTTCCTGTACACGAACCTCGGAGGATGCTGGACATGTTTCTGGATACGAAACTCGGTGGAGCATTGTCATGTTTTTGGATACGAACCTGGGAAGATCTTGGACATGTTTCTCGACACGATTCTGCACACGATCCTGCACACCAAGCCACAAGCGAACCCTCGTGTCTCAAATCACTCTTTGAAGGAACCTGTACAGGATCATTCAAAGGTTAGCTTGCATACAGGTTTCTTCGCAGAATCATGTACTGTTCCCTTCGCCAAATTTCTGTACAGAAACCGTCGAAATCACCTGTACAGGTTCGTGTGCAGGATCGAGTCCAGCAACATGCCCAGGATCCTCCGAGATTCGTGTTCAGAAACATGTCCAGGATCCTCCGAGGTTCGTATCGATGAACATGTCCATGATCCTCCGGGGTTCGTATTTAGAAACATGTCCAGGATCCTCCGAGGTTCGTATGCAGAAACATGTCCATGATCCTTCGAGGTTCGTATGCAGAAACATATCCATGATCCTCCGAGATTCGTGTCTAGAAACATGTCCAGGATCCTCCGAGGTTCGTATCCAGAAACATGTCCATGATCCTCCGCGGTTTGTGTCCAGAAACATGTCCAAAATCCTTTGAGGTTCATATCCAGAGACATGTCCATGATCCTCCGAGATTCGTGTCTAGAAACATGTCCAGGATCCTCCGAGGTTCATATCTAGAAACATATCCATGATCCTACGGGGTTTGTGTCCAGAAACATGTCCATGATCCTTCGAGGTTCATATGCAGAAACATGTCCATGATCCTTCGAGATTCGTGTCGAGAAACATGTCCAGGATCCTCCAAGGTTCGTATCGAGAATAATGTCCATGATCCTCCGAGGTTCGTGTCGAGAAACATGTCCAGGATCCTCCGAGGTTCGTGTCTCGAAACATGTCCAGGATCCTTCGACGTGTCTGTACTGGAATTTGTAGCTGGGTACTTATAACAACATAAAACTTCCGAAATTGTTTCATATCGTGAAAATAACCAAAAATCGTACATTATCCAAGAAGATTTGGAACCAAGAAGAATTAATTTTATTAACTAGAAAACATTAAATTTCAATTAAAAATATCAATTTCCTATTGAAAAAAAATGGTCACATTTTCAATTAAAAAATTAATTCTCAGCTAAACCGCAAATTGTGAACAAATTTGTTGAATTTTCAAACTAGAGAAATGAATTTTAAACAAAATGAAGAATCTTGAAAAAAATTAGTTTGCAACAATAGAGTTCAGCACTAAACCAAACAGTTGAATTTTTAACCAAAAAGATGTTTTTTTTTAACCAACAAGGATGATTTTCTACCGAAAAAGACGCATTTTAAAGACGAAAAGGATGAAGTTTTAATAAAATATAGATTTCTTAAAATTATAATATCTACCAAATTGTGATTTATACTTTTGAAAATTCAAGAAACCAAAATTACCTTCTTACCAATTCGACAAAAAATTGAAGCAAGATAATGAAAATTCAACATTTTTCCTCCTTCAACTCAATATAAATGTTAAAAACAAAAAAGATACCATTTAAAATTAAGGCATAATTTTCAAGCGAAAATTTACTTCCAACTCAACATAAATGTTAACAACAACAAACTTTCCTCTTTCAATTTGTAAAAAAGGTAAAAATAAAAATTTCCAACATTGTAATTCAATAAAAATTTTAAAAACCAGAAGAGTGAAAAAATTACTTAAAAGTATTTTCATTTTATTGTTTATATAATTGAAGAAAGTCCGCATCCTATGAATAAATAATTAATAAGAATTTTTTTTAGGTAAACAAATTATTTATAAAATATTTCAGAATTTAAACCGCATCAACTGAAATACTTTCATAATTATTCATTTTTAACTTTTCGTATCGGTTTAAAGATGAACCTCTTAATAATTCAATGTTTCTAATTAAATATAAATCAGTTAAATATCGAACTGGAAAGTCAATAAATTATGAAGATAGTATACTAAACAATCGTGTTCATGACACAGAAATTAGTTCATCCTTAATATCTATCCACTCGCCTGATATAAACAAAATTGACATAAGGAGCCTGGCTTGCGTGCATAAACTAATTAATATTCAGATCCCATAACCCATATCTTCCACGTACTCATGATTTATAATTCATAGCGTGGAGATTGATAACGTAGAAAACAATATTTCGACTTCTTTTACTTTCTAAGATATTCTCAAGCTAGAAGGACTAATGATCAAGCACGATGGAAACATCCCTCTCAAAGTCAAACATTTGATCAGATCTACCCGGTCAATGACTTTATGAAACGTTTCTTGATTTAGTCTTTACCAATTGATACTATTCTCTTATCCAGTGCATAACCTCCCTTTGATGATGCTAACTTTTACTTCTCTTATATTGGGGCAGACTCTCTGCTTCCAGTAATTGCCAAGAACACCTCAGGGGCTATCCAATATTTCCAATATTTGGAAACAAGCACTGATTCGCCTTGTTCCTAAGATCACTTATCCTTTAACTCTAACAGATTTTCGTCTTATCTCTATCCTCATTGCATTAGCCAAGTCTCTTGAGAAAGTAGTGGATAACCAGCTAACTGATTATTTGGATGAACATAACCTGATTGATCCTTTCCAGTCTGGATTCTGGAGGCTGCACAGTACCATCACTGGTTCCATTGAATTTAGTGCTGATTTAAAAGCTGCAATAAATAACAATGAAGTAACGATTGTTGTATTTTTTTATCTTTCCAAAGCGTTAGAGTTGCTGAACCTTGACCTTTCAATCCAAAAATTAAGAAAACTCACTATCTCTAACAGTGCCATAAATTGGTTGAAGTCTTACTTAAGTAATCGCTTACAATGTGTAGCAAACAGTGATGGTCTTCGCTAAGCAAACATCACCTTCATGCTGATGATAGCAAAATATATCTTTCTGGGCCTCTTAGTACCCTCAGGGACCTGCTTCTGATAGTTCAGGAAGATACAAATAACGTCTACAACTGGTGAGTATCTAATGGTTTGAAACTCAATCCACAAAAAATATATGCTATGATAGTTGGATCCTCCACCCATAATCCATCTAAAGTCCTGGATTTCCTTCCACCTTTGTACTTGAACGGTCTTGCCAATGATTTCTCTGATTCTGTCAATGATCATGGTTTGATATTCATCAGGACTCTCTCTTGGAAAGAGCATGTTGAACTAATATCACGAAAAATTTTCAGAACTTTGCATCAGCATAGTCGGAGTAGGTACGCTTTGCCTAGAGCTCCTTCGTGAAAAAAAACATATCGAGCTCTTACCACTTTGTTACTTCTATTGACTGCCAAGAATTCAGTTACCTGAAACAGAAGAAAAATGTATGATTGAAAAAGGTTTTTTGGGTTATATACATATAGATAATAAATAATACTGCCGGAAATAACATCGATGACTAGTGCGACCGGCACTACAAATCACTGATGACTTTGAAACACTATAAGTAGGTCGTAAATTAAGCTAGACATGTTCTTTATAAACTCCTAGAAAGATTTCTACGTCAAATGAATTTATGGAATTATTTACCTCGACATCAAACCATGACATGACTTAGGAAATTTGGGGCTAAAATTTGAAATTTATAGCACGTAATTAAAATTTTTTTTTCAAATTTCATCTCTAATTTAAACAAGGAAGAGCTATAAATAACTGATACTTAATAGAAACTCAGAGAAATGTCCTCTTGTAACAAAAGGATGTTTCTTGACGTAAATGGAATTTCCTTTTAAATTTAAGGTTGAGAGGACTTTCATTTGTTTCGACAGGAATCCTTTTGTAGCAAAAAATTTCCTGATGCGACTAACTTCGCCTAATCTTGCAGCCAAATAATTCTGTTTGTATAAAACGTAAATTCACGTCTTTCAAAACAAAGCAAGCTAATTTGGAATTTAATGCTACAAGAAAGCGACCCGAGGTTTCGTAATCACATGATTGTCATGCGAATCATGACAATGTTCGTTACGTTTGTTCCAAACATGAAGTAAAATCTTTACAAAAAACGATTGACCATAATATCTG
>JAABKJ010002423.1:0-16248 GCA_011634705.1 Andricus grossulariae | reverse complement strand
AATCATGACAATGTTCGTTACGTTTGTTCCAAACATGAAGTAAAATCTTTACAAAAAACGATTGACCATAATATCTGAAACTTTAACAAATAAATTTTCAATTCAAAGATTGATCAACATAATAGCTGGGTTCCGCGTGTCATTTGTAACTCGTGCAAAAAGATGTTGTATCGATGTAAGGCGGAAAAGATGAAGGGAACATCAAATTCATCACTCCAGAAATTTGAACAAAACCTAGTAGCGCAGAGGACTGTCACTTCTGCTTAAATGATATTAAGTGCATCAATTTAAAAAACAGAAAAAAATTGTACATAACAATGCTTCATCAATGACGGCTCCCGTTATAGTGGATTTAGTTAAATGCCAACTCAATATTGATCGTGTTACTGAAGGTATCGAATCCGGAGAAATAGATCAAAAAAGTAATTTCTCGAACGACGGCAACGATAGTAGTGGCTCAGAGTATACGTCAAATGAAAAAGTACCTTCAATTCCTTCATTACTATTCCAGTTTGAGCTGAATGATCTCGTTAGAGATTTAGGTTTACCAAAAGATGGTTGTGAGCTTTTGGCTTCATTTCTGAAAAATCTTCTAGATACCTAAAACAAAAGTTTTTATTCATCGAAACCGACACTTCGAATCACGTAAATTTTTTTTTGAAGTAAAAAGAATCATCTTCAGTATTTTGTATCAATTTCGAGGGTCTGATAAATCAGATGAAAGAGTATGAAAAGCAGTTATGGCTAATATGCGGAGATTTTAAAATAATAACCATGCTGCTTGGACAACAGTCAGGATTCACCAAATATCCTTGCTGTTTGTGTGGGTGGGATAGTAGAAATAGAGAACATCATTACAGCAAGACGAAACAATGGCCAGTAAGATCATGGCTAACTCCAAGTTCTGATGAAATCATCAATGAGTCTCTTGTGGATTCATCGAAAATTCTCATTCCTCCGTTGCATATAAAGTTTAGTCTCATGAAATACTTCACCCTACTGCCTCGATGAGCCATCTTCTAGACATCTCATCTGAGCTCATAACGGTAAGCAAGTTGTTTTTGAATCGGCAGTCCTCAAACCTCGGGATAGTATCACCAAGTTTTACCCCTACGATCCTAATCTTGAGGGCTGCCTCAATAGCCATTGCTTGTTCTGAGTTGAGCTTCTTTTGCAAGAATCACTCAGGTACAATAGCCAATATCTGGTGACTTCGAAGGTCGAAGCTGTATGAGAATTGCTGCCATTAGACTGGGACCCTTTAGGGGTCCCTGGATGAGGGGTTGTTTCGCCTTGCAACACAAGTTACTGGCGATAGCACCTCCTTCTAGCAGCACTACTATATTTCTTTTTCCTAGGCCCTTTTTTGGACTCCGCATCCTCAGTAACTTTAGCCTCGTTCATGAGAATAATAAAGGTCCTATTTCAAGCCGAACCAGTCTCGTTGCTAGGAACCATACAGGCCCCTTGTTGGTTTGAAGGTGATTAGACATCTTTATTGGTTTCCATCTTCTCGAGAAAAAAGGATTCATAGAGGGTGTCATTGAAGACTCCTCTCCATGGGTTTTTGTTTTCATTAGTTGTGTGTAGGGGATTCATATTGTTCCCACGAGCAACTAGGGAACTAGCGGGCTCTGGTATTCAACTTGGCAATCATCCTGAATTATATTGGTAAATATAATAATATAATTTATCTATAATTTAAAAATATTTTTCAGGCTTCCCGCGAACAACTATTTGTCTAAGACTGCTTATCACGTGGTATACTCTTTTCAAAATGTCAAAAAATTTCTCTATTAGGGCTTATTTGATGCATAATTTAGTAAACTTCCTAACGGGATTATAAAAATTTTTTTCGCTTCTTTTTTAAGCGAGTAATCAAGTTTCAATGTCAGCAGTAGATTTTTTAATAGTACTTTCGCTAATTGCCGACCAACGCGTGTACTATCAAAAATCACTGCTGACTTTGCATTTGAGTTTGTCTGAAATGAGTACGAATGTAATCTTCGTTATTCTCAGGGATTCCAGAATGTGTGTGTGTACTATAATAAACAGAATGAGGAAAGTGTCTATATTGATAAGGAATTTATAGGTATTTCAGAACCACAAAGTACCGCCTCTTAAAGTAAAAGTGGAAAGAACGGGATTTTTTTTCCAATTTTTTAAGTTTTTTAGTTACTTATTGCTTTAACTTTTAAAAAATGAAACTTCTATTCTCCATGCCATTAATAAATGAATATCAGTTCTTTTCGTAACTTGTAAGTTATAATCTTTTGGACAGTTTAAAAAAGTAATGCGATTGTGTCTAACTTTTCTTCCGACTGAGTTATCGCATTTAAAACTTTGCAGATATCTTTAATGATGCCTGCGCTCGCGGTTTATATAAATTGGCATATCAGTTATAACGAATTAAGTATCGACATTTCTCCCTCCAGACTAGTTTATGCACAGTAAATATTGCAAAAGAATAAGCTTGACACATTTAATTTATAATATAGACTATGGGATACATCGTATAATATCTGATGAATTGAGAACACAATGACTAGTTACACTGTCATTGAAATTCATCATTGATACATAAATAAGTTATTTTTCTACTTGAAAAGAATGATGATTGATACTAAAATGTTCTTCACGTTGGCAATCTTTCTCTACTCTATTGGTAAATATAATAATGTAATATATATATCTATTATTAGAATTCTTTTTTTTTTAATTTTCTGCAGAAAACAATTTGATCGCCGTAATTCGCATTTTATGCCAAAACTAATCTTATAATTGTGGAATATTCCTGAATTTCATAGAATGTATAAATAAAAATTTTGGAATTTTGATGATTTTGAAGAAGTTGGTTCTCCAGAATAGCTTCATGGAGACTTCGTGGCTGTGGAGACCTTCTTTTTCAAAGAAATTTCCCAATACTGCATCTAATTTCAAATGATCCCGATGAAGTCAGATAAAATCTAATATTCCAATTCAAACGAAAGATTTTCTATTCAATCGCAACAGTTTCAAGTGGAGACAGAATTCTATAAGACTTTAAACTGATGCATACTAATAAACTTTTAAACTGGGCTGTAGAAAAATATCAAGGGATACAAGCAAGCGATAAGTAGGAGATAACATAGAAGCTTGAATGTGGACAAAGTGAATGAATGAAATAGAGGATTATTATCACAAGTTGTAAATCAATTACTCTTCAAAAACCGAAAAACCATTTGTTTTATTCCATATGCACTCGCCTCACAATATGGCCATAAGTGTTCTTTCTTGTTGCAGAGTTTAGCTTAGAGTTCGAGTGCCTACCTAATGGTGACCCTATTCCTTGTGTGCCTCGTCGCAGACCTTCTTATTCTTCCGAAAGACATTCACCTGAGAGGTCTCTTGCTGAGTCTTCTCTTGGTGCCAGATCCAGGTCTCCTCATGCCAGTCTCAATCCTCGTGTAACGAGTTCTGTCTATCCTGAGAGGCGTCCTGCTCTTGCTACGTTAATGGATCCTCCTATAAGGCTCCCTTCTCCTGACGGAAATGGATGTGGACTTGAACAACTTCGATTCATTAGGCTAATTTCCTTCAAAAATTCGCAACGGATATTCGAACTTCGAAGATATACTTTCCCTGTCGATAAGTCAATTAAAATTCAAACAGGAAGATCTAAGTATGCGCCTATACCTACCGAAGAACAAATTGTGTTGTCAACATCCGATGGTGACGTGTTTGCAATATTGGCGAGTTATAATACTCTTGCTGGAATATATACTCGAGATGATAACATACGCGATAAATGTCGGGCGAAAATTAACATGTATAGCGGCATGATTACCGCATTGACCCGAGAAGAAACACTTCAAATTCCAGTAGGTCCCGCCCGCAAAATCATGAGGCATTATACAGTACAGCATGCAAATCAATATTGAAGGGTGTCACAGCATAGCCATGTGCCATTTTTTTGAAAACAAGTTTCATTGGCTTAAAAATCCTTTAAAATTCTACCGGATATTGTGGTGAAAGAATGTATTTAAATTCGAACCAGAAGTTAATTTTTCAAACTGAAAACCGAAAAATGAAACTGGAAATGGATTAGGATTGTAGAAAAAGAAGGACTTGCAGGCTAAATTGAACTAAATGATCAGAAAATACATATAAAATAAATATTTTGCATAAAAATGACACTGCATGTAGTATTGTCACATCCATTTTTTTAAGAAACGATTTTTCAAGTTTAATTTTTCAGTTTTCAACCTTCTATTTGTCACGTAATGCGTTTATGTCCAATTTCTTGATGATCTGTATCTCAAAAAATATTAACTTTTTCAAAATTTCGTTTACTGAGATCTCCGGAGTTCCATCAAATCTCGAATGTAATTTCTTATTTACTTTTCTCTTGAGAATTCGATTATCAAGAAGGTTTTTTCTCTCCTGAAAAATTTGTCCCGATGAACACAGATTCTTTTGCCACGACACTCTTGAATTTCCTGCACTATTGATTTAAAAAATTTAAAACTAGAATATAACATTTTTTGTGATCCAAGGAAAATTCAAAATCTTGCATGTACCTGATAATTGAATAAAAAGTCAGTGTGTTATGGTTACCAAGGTTTTTTTTTTTTCGTTGTCCACATTCAGTTTTAATGTTTTGGTATCTAAATTTCTGTCTGGAAACTAACTAATGAAATGTAAATACATCAAGAGGATAAGCAAGGTGCGTTTGATTTATAAGATCAAATTATACGATCTATTATATAATCTGATGAATTACTAGAATAATTATTAATTACACTGTTAATCAGATTCTAAGTATTACATAAATCAGTTATTCCCCTGCTTGGATAAAATGATCATCGTTCACACTTTGGCCTACACCCTGGCAATCGTCCTTCATTCTATTGGTAAGATATAGAATTGCAAATTATTCAATTTTAAAGATTTATAATGTAAAGGTATGTAATTTTAAATCTTGTTTTCGGAATAGTTCAATTTTGAAAATAAAATCGCAACAAATTCAAGTGGAAACAGTATCCTATAAGATGCTAAACTGCAGTATGATAATAAACTATCAAAGTGGGTGATAAAAAAATATCACATGATTCTGGAGATTTATTATTATAAATTGTAAGACTATTCCACTTCGAGAATCATACAGTTCCTCTTATTTTTCTATACACTCGCTCACAAAATTGCTATAAGGGGTTCATGAAATACCAACTCAAAAAAATGTAATGCTTGCTTTGTTTTTGCAGAGTTCAGTTTAGAATTTGAGTGCTTTCCTAATGGCGACCCTATTCGTGGCGTTCCTCGTGGCAGACCTTCTGATACTTCAGAAGGACATTCACCTGAGAGATCTATTAATGAGTCTTCTCTTCGTGCCAGATCTAGGTCTCCTCGTGCCACGCATGATCCTCCTATAATGAATCCTGCTTCTCCTGAAAGACGTCCTGCTCTTACTACGGTTATGGCTCGGTCTATAAGGCTTCCTTCTCCTGACGGATATGGATGTGGGCTCGAACAACTCAGATCTATTAGGCTTATTGGTTATGCGAATCGGCATCGGATATTCGAACTTCGCAAATACACTTTCCCTGTCGATATGTCAATTAAAATACAAACAGAAAAATCTAAGTATGAGCCTATGCCTACCCAAGAACACATTGTGTTATCAACATCGGAAGGTGACGTGTTTGCAATATTAAAGAATTATAATGAGCTTGCTGGAATATATAGTCGTAAACAAAATAATCGCGATATAAAACGGGTGAAAATAAACATGGAAAGCAGCGAAATTACCCCGTTGACCCGAGAAGAAATAACTGAAATTCTAGTAGGTCATAACCACCAAATCATGAAACATTTTAAAGTGGAGCATGTTAACCAAAATATCCTACACTAATATTTAAAAAAAAAATGTAAAAAGAAAATATAATCTTGTCTACGATCCAAATTAGTATCAAAATATTATATGTAATAGGTAATTGGAATAAAATCGCAATGTTTTATGGTTCTCAATGTTTCATTATTTTGCTGCAGGCTAAAAATCTGGAAGAGTTTCAGGCGATTTTTTCAATTTCGGAAGATTTTCACGCATTCTACAGCTGCTTGCGCTAGCCGCGTAGATAATTTTCAACGTGAGTGTACATGGATTATCTTTGAATCAGCTTTAACTAATTTTGTAACTAAATTTTTTCCTTGAAAGTCGTTAATGAAATGTAAATATCTCAGAAGAAAAAAAATGACGCATTCAGTCTATGAGATAACGACTGTAGGCTATATTATTTAATTTGATGAATCACTATAACAATAATCAGTTGAATTGTTATCCAAATTCTTTATCAATTCATCAATAATTTTTTCCTCTACTTGGATACTTGGATAACAGAATTAGTAAAAAATTAATCTTCTTGTTAGAAAATTCATTTAAAAACTTCTCGCGTGATATATCTTTTCAAAAAATTAAGAAATATGCATAGTTAGTGCCATTCGAAGTGGAATTTAACAATATTTCTAACCGATTTTATAAAAAATGTCTAACCTTTTTTCCGACCGAGTTACTGTATTTGAAGTTCATCAGTTATTTGTAGTGCTGTTTGCGCTAGCGGTGTACATAAATTGGTATATCAGTTTTAACGAATGAGGTAGCTAAATTTTTTCCTTGAAACTAGATAATGAAATCACATATCTCAGAAGGACAAGATCGATGAGTTTAATCTATACGAGGACTGTGAAATACATCATATAATCGGATGTAAATATCGTAAATATTTATATCGTAAATATCATAATATAATCTATCTATAATTTGAAAACTTTCTTCAGGCTTTTCGCAAACAACTATTTGTCCGAAGTCATCCACATTCTGTTCAGGTTTATTCCGGGGGAAGAAAGAATGTGTGTGCACATTATAAAAGAAGAATTGAAAAAGTGTCGCTATTGATACGAAATTTATAGGAATGTCAGAACCAGAAAGTACCGTATGTTAAAGTAGAAGCGGAAAGAACAGGAAAATTAGCCTTTAGGCAAACAGCCTTCACAATTTATGAAATTAAGTTTTGAAATAAATGAAAGTTTATGTGACAATGATTAGTGACAGTGACTTGCTAACTTCATTTAGCAAATGAGACACGAATCAGCTGAAACAGCGATGTTATTTAAAGCGTAAAAAAGGTGGGCAGATCAGTACAGGTTCTCAATAATGATATGAGACGCTTACGAAATGCAATCGTTTATATATATAATTGTAAAACTACTAAAAAGCTAAAAATATAATGTTCTCATTCTCGTTGCAGAGTTAACTTCAGAGTTTGAATGTCTACCTAATGGTGCGCCTATTCCTAATGTTCCTCGTGGCACACCTTGTGAGTCTTCTGAAAGACACTCACCTGACAGGTCTCTTCCTCCTGTGGAACCTCCTCTTCGTGTCAGGTCCAGGACTCCTCCTGCCAGGCATAATGTTAGTGCCATGTCTTCTCCTGCCAGGCATAATGTGAGTGCCATGGCTCCTCCTGCCAGGCATAATCTTAGTGGCATGGCTCCTCCTGCCAGGCATAATGTTAATGTCATGGCTCCTCCTGTGAGGCTTCCTTCGTCTGACGGATATGGATGTGAGCTTGAAGAACTTAGATTTATTAGGCTTATTGCTCATGCGAGTCCACAACGTATATTCAATCTTCGAAGATACACTTTTCCTGCCGATACATCAATGGAAATTAAAGCAGATAGGTGTTCCTTTGGGCCTATGCCAAGTCAAGAACAAATTGTATTATCTACATCCGATGGTGACGTTTTTGCAATATTGGAGAGTAATTATGTTCTTGCTGGAATATACACTCAGAGAAATAAATCTACTGGCAATAAAATTCGGGCAAAAATAAACATGAAAAGCGGCAAGATTACCGTATTGAGCCAAAGAGAAATGTTGGAAATTCTAATAGGTCCCAGGCGCAACATCATGAAGAATTTTAGAGTAGAGCATGTAAACCATAATCCCCTGCATCATTAATTTGAAAAAAATGTAAAACTGAAATATAGACAGCCGCGAGATTTCGCCAACGCATCATATTTTCAGCCCCTCCCTTTCAAAACTTCTCATATATTTTTCAAATCAATTTTTTTCAAATCCCCTTAAATTATGTTACGAAATAGTTTGAGTAATGAAAATTTTGCATGGGATAATACTGGTTTATTTTATAAGTACATATTATATAAACGAATGCACTGTATAAACTGTATGGAGATTTAGGTATAACATTTTAAAACTTTTCAATGATTTTGAATATGTTATAAAAATAAAAAACTTTTTTTAAGATTCCTGGAGTAGATTTAAATGATTTTTTTTTATAAATAATTTCGAAATTTTGGCACTTTCGAAAAAAAGTCTTTAAATTTACGAATGTTTAAATGAAAATTCCTGAATTTTGATAATTTTGAAGATCAAAATTTACGTTTTCAATTCTTAATCTTCTAAATTAAAGAAATCACGAGTTTTTATCATCATAATGGCAAAAGTTTTAATTTGAAAACTTAAAATTTGTATAATTTCTATTGAAAATTGAAAAAATTATATCTATTCAATTTTAAAATTTTACAATTCAAATTTCGACAATATTAGAGAGTCATAGTATTAATATGCATGAAGTATTATTAATATGTACAATTTATTATCAATTTTGAATACTCTTGAATTTTGGAGATTCATGAATAATTTTTTTTTAATCCTGATGAGTTTGGAATTTGAAAGTCAAGATTTAAATTTTAGGCGTGAAAAAAATTCACAATTATAAACTATTTGATTTTCAAGATTTATATTCTGAAGGTATGCAATTTGTAACATTTTTAAAGAATTCGTCAAATTTGAGGATTTACAATTGAAAATTCTTTAAGTTTTACAATTCGTAATTAAACATTCTTCACTTTCAATGATTCATAATTGAAAACCCTTTAATTTTAAAACTGTTTGGATAAAAATTCTTCATTTTTGATGATTTTGGAAATGAAAAGTCAAGGTTTCATTCCTGAATTTTCCAAATTGAAGAAATTTTATATGTAAATAATTATTTAGCAGATTTACGACTATTGAAAATTCTTTCGTTTTCCCGATTTGCAGTTTAAGATTCTTTAATTATAAGGATGTATGAGTAAAATTTTTTTAATTGTGATTATTTTGATAGCCAAGGTCAAAATATTTCAATTTTATATCTTTCAAATTCACAAAATTTCAAATGCAACTCATCAAAGTTACAAATTTTCTAATTGTAAAACTATAAACTTGCATTACTTTTTGATTGAAAATATTTTCAATTGAAAAATCTTTCATTGAAAAATGAAAACTTGTATAATTTTTAATTTTCAAAGTTAAAAGATCTTCAATTTTCAACATTTAAAGTTTTAATTAGTACAATTTTGAAGATTTGAAATTGAAATTTTTTCGATTTTCAAGGCGTATAAATACAAATTCTTGAATTGTAATTATTTTGAAGACCAAAGTTAGGAGTTTTAAATTCTAAATTTTTTTAATTCCTGAAATTTGAAATGCAACTCATCAAAGTTGCTGAATTTTCATTTTTTTTTTTTTAAGATTTACAATTGAAAATTCTCTAATTCCAAAGATGTATAAATAAAAGTTCTTGAAGGATGATTTTGTAAATGAAAAGTCAGGTTTTCATTTGTGAATCTTTCAAATTGAAAACGTTTTGTGTGTAAATTATTAACATAACTTCAATTTTGAAGATTTACAATTGAAAATTTTTCATTTTTGACGATTTGCAGTTCAAAATTTGAAATCTTTGGGATTGATAAATTTTGAAAGCAATTCATAAAACTTAGGGACTTCTTAATTGCGAAACTGGAATATATTTTAATTGTACATTTTTAAATTTAAAAGCTCTTCAATTTTAAAGATTAACCATTACGTTTACTACAATTTATATTTGAAAATATAAGATTGAAAATTCTTCAATTTGAACGATTTACAATTTGAAATTCTTCAATTCTTAATATTTTCAATTAAAAACTCTTTAATATTAAATGTGTATGATAGAAAATGATGCAATTTTGAAAAAAATTTTTTAAGTAGTTCAATTTTAAAGATTTACAATTAAAGTTTATTCAATTGGATAGATTTCCAGTTGCGAGTCCTTCAATTGTGAACAAGAAGAAGATCGGTGTTTCCCTATAATCAGTAAAACTGACTTATATTAATGAAATGTCAAACTGAGTAATAGAAAAAAGATGAAGTAACAAAAGCAGGCGATGAATAAATAGAAACATGGTAGCTTCAATGTTGATAAAACAGATGAAGTTGAAGATTATTATTATAAATTGTGAAACTACTTTATTTTCAGAATTTCGAAACAATTCTTCTTACTTTCCCATACACTTTCCTCACAATATTTCCACAAGGGTTTCATGAAATACAGATCAAAAAAAAAAGAAATAATATTCTCTTTCTTCTTGCAGATTCAAGTTCACAGTTCGACCGTTTACCTAATGGCGACCCTATTCCTGGCGTTCCTCGTGGCAGGCCTTCTGACTTTTCTAAGGGACTTCCACCTGAGAAGTCTTTGGGCGAGTCTTCTCTTCGTGCCAGATTCAGGTCTCCTCCTGCCAGGTATAGCCCTCCCATAATTAGACCTGTTTCTTCTGAAAGGCCAGCTATGGGAACTGCTATGGAACTAATGGTATGGTACTAATGCTAATGACACCTTATACAAGGCTTCCTTCTCCTAGCGGGTATGAATGTAGACTTGAAAAACTAAGATTTATTAGGCTTATTGCCTATGGGAATCTGAAGCAGATATTCGAACTTCAAAGATACACTTTTCCTGCCGGTAAACCAATTAGAATTCAAACAGGAAAGTCTGGGTACGGAACTATGATAAGTAAAAGAAAAAAGATAAAGGAACAAAAGCAGGCGGTAAATAAATGGAAACATGGTAGCTTCAATGTCGACAAAGCGAATGCAGTTGTGGATTATGATTATAAATTGTGAAACTATTTTATTTCCAGAACTGACAAACCATTCTTCTTACTTTTTCGTACACTTGCCTCACAATATTTCCACAAGAGGTTCATGAAGTACCAACTTAAAAAAATGTAACGTTTGCTTTGTTTTTTCAGAGTAAAGTTCACAGTTCGACCGTTTACCTAATGGCGACCTTAATCCTGGTGTTCCTCGTAGCAGGCCTTCTGACTCTTGTAAGGGAGTTACAACTGAGAGGTCCTTGACCGAGTCTTCTCTTCGTGCCACATACAGGTCTCCTCCTGCCAGGCTTATTCCTCCTATAATGAGACCTTCTTCCCCTGACAGGCCTGCTCCTAATACGCTAATGGCATCTCATATAAGGCTTCCTTCTCCTAACGGATATGAATGTGAACTTAAACAACTCAGATTTATTAGGCTCACTGCCTATGGGAATCCGCAACAGATATTCTAACTTCGAAGATACACTTTTGCTGCCAATAAACCTATTAGAATTCAAGCAGGAACATCTGGGTACGGACCTATGATGAGTAAATTAAAAAAAGATGAGGGAACAAAAGCAGGCGATTAATGAATGGAAACATGGCCACCATATTACTGGTGTTCCTCGTGGCAGGCCTTCCGACACTTCTAAAGGACATTCACCTGAGAGGTCTTTAGCCGAGTCTTCTCTTCGTGCCAGATCCAGGTCTCCTCCTGCCAGGCATAGTCCTCCTATATTGAGATTTTGTCATGAAGACAACCGCAGGATTATAACGGAAAAGGGTGCTGGACGTTTGAGGGCAAAAAATTCAAATGATTTAAAGCTAAATGTAGATTTTTGAAGATTTTGATATAAAATTTTGAAACTTCATGCTGATTTATAAAAGTATCAAAATAATAAAAAAATCTTCAAATTCCTAGGAAAATTTCTAATGATCTTTATTTTCACAAATTAGTTTTAAAAGAATATTTTAAAAGATTTCTGAATTTTCCAAAATATTCCCAAAACTTTCGGAAATGAATCTTGAATATTTTAAAACATTTTTTTTTATTTTGAAAAATTTTAAAATAATGTTGGGAGAAATTCGAATAAACTTGAAAGATATTCAGAAGGTTTAGAAGTTTCAAAATGATTCAAACATATTTAAAGATTTAAAAGTATGTCAGGGAATTTTAAACAAAATGTAGATTTTGAAAGATTTCAAGAAAAAAATTCGAAGGTTTGAGGATTTTGAAAGGCCTAGAAAAAAAATAAAAAAACTTTCCTTAAGATTCCTGGGAAAATTTTTAATCATTTTCTGATTGTATTAAGCTTTGGTTTATCTTTTTAAAACCTAAAAGGAAAGAACGAATTCATTAACCAGCCATTTTTGACCAAAGTTGCGATTTTTTCAAAAATTGTCCACTTTTTATTCAATTTTCAATCGGAGTCAGGTTCATTATTGTTAAAAAGCATAATTGTTTAAACAGTTTATTAATATTTTCAATAATATTCTCTTTGAATAATGCTGGAAATTGCATTTTTTCTGAACTTTTCAACTTTTTGTTTACTTTTCAGTTGGAGTACGTTAATATTCAATTCAATTTCGCAAACATAATTTTTTTAACAAATTATTTATTTAAGGTAACAATAATGATTTTTTAAACAATTTACTTCTATTTTTATCAATACTCTCTTTGCTTAATAGTATGAAGTTGCGTTTTTTTCTGAAATTTATAAGAAATTGTTTATTGTTCGCTCAAAATGACGTAATAGTTAAATAAATTTTTTAAAACTTATTGTTTACACAAATTATGATTTTCAATAACCATCTTCTTTTATATTAACGCCAGATAGTTGCGATTTTTTCGGGAATTTTAAAATTTTTGTCCACTTTTCACTTAGTGAGGAGATAATTATTACGAATTAACAAAAACAGTTGTTTAAACAATTCATCATTTCGAATGTTGCGATTTTTTTCTAGAATGTTTAACTTTTATTTGCCTCTTTTACTGATTATACCATTTTTTTTCTCTTGCCTAAGCTAGCTTTTTTGTTTAAATAAATTTTTTTCAAACATTGGGAAGAGAGAAAAAATAACTTACCTAATAGGGCGAAATACAATTTAAAAATTGATTTCTGTTGAGGTCCATTTATTATTTGCTCATGAATTGCATTGAATATGACATTTTTTCATCCTAATTTTCTATTTATTGTTTAAATAATTGCTTAGATAAACTTCTGACCGGAGAAAAGATACAAAAGAACGAATTTTCAGCAGAACAGTTGAACCTTAAGCCAACAAAGATGAACCTTATAAAAAAGTTAATTTTTTAACAAAATAATTAAACTTTCAACAATATAGTTAAAATTTTTACCAAATAGCTGATTTTTTAACCTACAAAGAGGAATTTTCAACAAATATGCAACCAAGAGTTGAATTTTTAACCGAAAAGTTCCTTTTTTAGTCAAGAAGATTAATTTTCTATAGGAAAAAAGATTTGCTTTTTTTTTAACTTTCTCAAAAAAAAAAAAGAAGAAATTTATGGTGTTTACCAAAATTTGAGGGGAATGGTAATTAATGAAGTGAGTGGAGCGGTAGTAGGGAAGTAAGGGGAGCGGTGATAGGAAAGTGGAAGAAGCATTAGTAGGGGAAGTAAGTGGAGCAGTAGTAGAAACGTGAGGGAGCGGTAATAGGAAAGTGAGGGAAGCGGTAGTAGAGGAATTAAGAGGAGTGGTAGTGAGGAAGTGAGGGGAGCGGTAGTAGGGGAAGTGAGTGAAGTGGTAGTAAGGAAGTGAGGAGAGCAGTAGTAAGCGAAGTGAGTAGGGCGGTAGCAGGGAAGTGAGTGTAGCAGTAGTAGGGGAAGTAAGTGGAGCGGTAGTAGAAAAGTCAGGGGAGCAGTTGTAGAGAAGTGAGAGTAAGGGTAGTAGGGGAAGCGCGTTGAGCGTTAGTAGGGATGTCAGAGGAGCGGTGGTAGGGGAATTGAGTGGAGCGGTAGCAGAAGAGTGAGGAGAGCGGTAGTAGGGAAAGCGAGTGAAGCGGTATCAATGAAGTGAGTGGAGCAGTAGTGGAAAAGTAAGAGGAGCAGTAGTAGGGGAAGAAAGTGGAGCGGTAGTAGAGGAAGTAAGTCAACCGGTAGTAGGGAAGTGAGGGGGCCATCGTGGGGGAAGCGAGTTGAGCGGTAGTAGGGGAAGTAAAATGAGCGGTATCAGGGAATCGAGAGGAGCGGTAGTATGGAAGTGAGGGAAGCGTTAGTAGGGGAAGTAAGTGGAACGGTAGCATGGAAGTGAATATTTAAAAATATTTTCAAATATTTCAAAGGATTTCCAAAATTCATCAAAGAAGAATCTAGAAGATTCTAATAAATATATATTTTTTTAAATTTTACAGCATTTTAAACTTGAAGGAAAAATTCGAATCTTAAAAAAAAATACAAGGATTAGAGGCTTTGAAATTATTAAAAAATAATTTGAAAATTAAAAATATTTTTAAAAGTTTGAAATGTAGTAGGAAAGTGAGGGGATCGTTCGCCGGGAAAGTGAGGGGAGCATTCGTAGGGTAAGTGAGGGGAGCGTCCGTGGGGGAAATGGGGGGAGCGTTTGTAGGGGAAGTGAGTGGAGCGCTGGCAGGGAAGTGAGGGGAGCGGTTCTAAGGGAAGTGAGTGGAGCTGCATAAGGGAAAAGAGGAGAGCGGTAGTAGAGGAATTGGGTGAAGCGGTAGTATGGAGGTAAGGAGAGCAGTAGTAAAGGCAATGAGTGGAGCAGTAGCAGATGAGTGAGGTTAGCGGTAGTAGAAGCGCGTTGAGCTGTAGTAGGGATCTAAGGGGAGCGGTAGTAGCGGAATTGAGTGTAGCGCTAATAGGAAAGTGAAGAGAGCGGTAGTAGGGAAAGTGAGTGAGGCGGTAGCAGTGAAATGAGTGGAGCAGTAGTAGAAAAGTGAGTAGCGGTAATAGGGAAGTGAAAGAAGCAGTAGTAGGGGAAGTAAGTGGAGAAGTAGAAGAAAAGTAAGGGAGCCGTAATAGGGAAGTGAGGGGAGCGATAGTAGGGAAATCAGTGAAGCGGTAGGGGGGAAGCGGTTTTAACGGTAGTAGGCAAAGTGAGTGAAGCGGTAGTAGGAAAGTGAGGGGAGCTATCGTAGGAGAAACTAGTTGAGCGGTAGTAGGCGAAGCACGGCCAGCGGTATTAAGGAAGTGAGTGGAGCGGTAGTAGTGGAGCAAAGTGGAGCGGTGGTACGAAAGTGAGGAAAGACTTAGTAGGGGCAGTGAGTGGAGCGGTAGCAGGGAAGTGACAGGAGAGTTATAGAGGAAGTAAGTGGAGCGGTAGTAGGAGAAGCGAGTTGAGCGGTAGTAGGGAAGTGACAAGATCATTAGTAGCGGAATTCACTGGAGCAGTAGTAGGGAAGCGACGAGAGTGGTAGTAGGGAAAGCGAGGTGAGCTGTATTAGGGAAGTGAGAGGAGCGGTAGTAGTCCACCACAGTGGAGCGGTAGTACGGAAGTGAGAGAAGCATTCGTAGGGGAAGTGAGTGGAACATTAGCAGGTAAGTGACAGGATCAGTAGTATGGCAGTAAGTGAAGCAGTACTCGGGGAAGCTAGTTTAACGGTAGTTAAATTAAGGAAATTAGGGAAAAGAGGAGAGCGACAGTAGAGGAAGTTGGTGAAGAGGTAGAATGGAAGTAAGGAGAGCAGTAGTATGGGAAGTGAGTGGAGCTGTAGTAGAGGAGTGAGTGGAGCGATAGTAGGGAAGAGAGATGAGCAGTAGTAGGAAAAGTAAGTGAAGCGATAGTAGAAAAGTAAGGGGAGCGTTAGTAGAGAAGTGAGGGTAGCAGTAGTAGAGGAAGCGCGTAGAGCGCTAGTAGGGAAGCAAGGTGAGTGGTATTAGGCAAGTGAGAGGAGTGGTAGTACTGGAACAAAGTGGAGCGGTAGTAGTGGAACAAAGTGGAGCAGTAGTAGCGGAACAAAGTGGAGCGTTAGTAGTGGAACAAAGCGGAGCGGTAGGAGTGGAACAAAGTAAAGCGGTAGTAGTGGAACAAAGTGGAGCGGTAGTAGTGGAACAAAGTGGAGCGGTAGTAGTGGAACAAAGTGGAGCGGTAGTACGGAAGTGAGGAGAGCGTTAGTACGTAAGCGAGGAAGGCATTAGTACGGAAGTGAGAGCAGCGTTCATAGGGGAAGCGAGTTGAGCGGATGTAGGGAAGTGACGGGATCATTAGTAGCGAAATTCAGTGCAGCGGTAGTAGTGAAGCGAGGGGAGCGGTAGTAGGGAAAGTGAGTGGAGCGGTAGTTGGTTTAGCATTTCCCGACATCTGATGAAAG
>JAABKJ010002422.1:0-28091 GCA_011634705.1 Andricus grossulariae | reverse complement strand
TCTTCTGCAGATCACAGACAAGTTGTAATGTAAATAATGAAGCTACTTTCTTCTGGTCTAGTGGCAAGGAAATAAAGATCGAATGCATAAACATACATTTCCTTTCCAAATTAGTGAAATTATGTAATTTCTTGTAGCAAGCAATTAATACTTTTGTCTAATACATTATTTTAGAAAATTAGCACGAAAAAAAGAATGTTCTTCAGGTGTATGCACTGAAGACAAGATAATATTATATTGCGCCATTGTGAGGAATGAATTTTGCCTAAACAACTTTGGGGGTGTAAATATGACCCTGAAAACATTCACGAAAATTTTTATGCAAATTGATCACGTCAAAGGGGCCGTTTGACAAAGTTCTAGAAACTTAGCACGGATGCAAACCCTACCCCAGTTACTTTTTCTCCCCAGAAAAGTGGTTCATCATTCTTCTGCAGATCACAGACAAGTTGTAATGTAAATAATGAAGCTACTTTCTTCTGGTCTAGTGGCAAGGAAATAAAGCTCGAATGCATATACATAGATTTCCATTCTAAGTTAATAAAATATGTAATTTCATTTCAGACTACACTTCCCTGAGACTTGATGTACGTCTTGAGGGTCTCTTTGAAGTGTGTGCGGATGAGCATAAGGCACAAAGAAGTAAGTCCATTTCAATGAAGCGAAGGTGTATAAATTGTCCAAGTGGGGCGGGACACGAAGGTGCCGATACTCGATAAATCTATCGCGAGGCGAGTGATAGACGAGCTAAAGCGGTCTCGGTCGTAGTCGGTCGGCCCGACCATGAGGCGAACGCCTCATGGTCGCGTTGCTGTGTTGCTCATCCGTGGAGGTTTCATACGTTTACCCGGATAAGAGACAGTACAGCAGATCAATTGGGGGGGGGGGGGGCTATGTTCAAGCTCTCAGTCCCGAAATTTATTTGAATCAAAAAAACGGAAGAGTTTTTTGTTTTGAAAAAAATGTATACCTTGGGGTTCCGCCAACCCCATAAACTCTCAAAATTTAAAAAGTCATAGAGTGACAAAGTTTCTAGAAGAGAGTAGAATTTTTAACCCGAAAAGTTGAATTTTCGACGAAAAATTTATTTTCAGCCAAGTGAGATGAATTTTCTTACAAGAAAGGTGAAATATCTACAACAAAATTGATTGTCAATCCAAAAGGGAGAATTTTCAACAAAACAATTGAATTTTCTACTAAAAAAGATAAGTTTAACAAAATAGATGAATTTTCAACAAAATAATTTAACCTTTAACAAAATAGTTGAACTTTTTTCGAATAGTTGAATTTTTAACCTACACAGATCAATTTTCAACCAAGAGGATTCATTGTTTACAATGAAGCATTTCAATACAAAAAGAAACCGAATGATCAACCAGTTGAATTCAACCAAAAAATACGGATTTTTTTTAAATAGTTGAATCCTAAACTAAATAGATGAATTTTCAACAAGGAAGATTAATTTTTGACATAAATAGGTGAATTTTTAACACAAGAGCTAAGTTTTTCAAGCTAAAAAGTCGAATCTTTAAGAAAACAGATGACTTTTAAATTGTAAAAAAGAATTTTCAAAGAAATAATTGAATTTTCTACTAAAAATGATAAATTTTCAACCAACAGTGAAATCGTTACATTTTTAGTTTTAAAACTATTTTTCAACTAAAAAAATTCAAACAGCTGAATTCAACTAAAAAAGACGAATTTAAAAAAAAAAAGTGGAATCATCAACTAAAGTATTGAAATTTTCAACAAAAAAGTTGAGTTTTTAAGGTAAAAAGTCGAATGTTTTAGAAAACAGACTTTTAAGATGGAAAAAGAAGAATTTTCAACATTAGATTTAATTTTCAATCAAATTATTAATTTTTAACTTGTAAACGGGAAATTTTCAACAAAAATATGAATTATCAACAAAAAAGTAAATTTTTAACTGAAAAGTTTAATTTTCTACTAAATTCCTAATTTTTCAAGCTAACAATACGAATTTTCTACAAAAAAGCTCAATTTCGAACAAGAAAGTTAATTTACGACCAAACAGATGAATTTTCAACTGAAATTAGCAATCTTCAACAGAAAAATTAATCTTTTAAAAAATGATTCAACATTGAACTAAGCAGTTTATTTAGAAAAAAAAAGAATTTTCAACGAAATAATTCAATTTTGCACTAAAAAAGATAAATTTTCAACCGAACATAGAATCTTTGAATTTTCAGTTGAAAAAACTAACTTAAAAGAAAATTTCAACCAATAAAATTCAACTAGAAACGTCGAATTTTTAACTCGCGAATGAAAAATTTTCAATAAAAAATATGATTTTTCAATGAAAAAAAATTAATTTTTAACTAAGTGGTTTAATTTTCTACTAAATTGTTAAGTTTTTAAGCCGAATTTTCTATGAAACAGCTGAATTTTTAACAAAAAAGTTATTTTACGGCCAAACAGTTAAATTTTCAACTGAAATAAGGACTCTTCAACCAAAAAATGAATTTTTTAGAAAGTAATTCAACTTTAAACCAAACATTTCATATTACAAAAAATAAGAATTCTCAACGAAATATGTAATAGTTAATATTTCAATTGAAAAAATTAATTTTATATATAAAACCAATGACCAAAAAAACGAATTTTCAGCAAAATAGTTGAATTTTCAACCAGAGGTGAATTTCCTACTTAAATGAGAAATCTGTTAATAAAATGAAATTTCAAAAAAACAGTTGAAGATTTAACCAAAGAGTTCAATTTCCAACCAAAAAGTTTATTTTCAACAAATAAGCTTAATTTCAAAAAAATGAATTGTGAAAAAAATGTGTGCATTTTTAACCAACTACTTCAATTTTCAACCAAATTTTCATCCAAGTGGTTGAATTTTTAACTGAAGAAGATAAATTTTCAATCAAAAATAAAATAGTTGAACTTTCGGTTCAAAAAATTAATTTTGCACCAACAATGAAACGAATTTCCAACAAAATAGTTAAATTTCCAACCAAAGAAATTAATCTTCAACCAAAAATAATGACAAGATGTTTCCATGCAGGCAGGAATAAAAAAATTCAAAGCAACAGCAGGTTTTTTCAGGGGATAAAATTTTTTATATTTATAATTTTTCACCTTTTACAATCCTTCCAGATGTCAGTGGAGAAAGCTCAGAAGAAAGGTGCTAATAAAGGAAATAAGACAGGAGTCGTTAAGAAGCCAGAAGTACCGATAATTGACTGAGAGGACACTTTTACCCCTCAGGTGTAAATATATGAGAATGCAATCATTTTTGTGTGCGGATAAGTAAAAATTAATTACGTATAAATCAGGAGAAGCTTTAAACGTTCCAAGAACGACTTCTACATCATTTCAAGAATAGTCGCAGGATTTTGTAGAGAATAAGGAATAATTTTTGAACATTTTTGAAAATGTATACAGAAAGTAATTGAATATGTCACAGGTGCTTAACCCTGGTTACGAAGAAGAAGAATAAGCCGTTATCTTTGCGTTCAATTATAATTTGCAATTGTGAGAAACGAATTGTGCGCAAACAACTTCAAGGATGGAGCTATGACCTTGCAACTGTTTACGCAAATTCTTTTTCGAAAATTGCACCCAGGTCATCAGCACCTTTTGAAAACATTCTAGAAACTTAGCAAGAACACAAGAATGTTTTTTTTCGATTCAGGCAGGAATACAAAAATTCAAAATAGGAAAAAGTTTTAAACGTTCCAAGAACAAATTCAACATTATTTCAAGAATAGTCGCAGGACTTTGTAGAGAATTATGAATAATTTTGAAATGGTTTTCCAAGTGTATAAAGAATGTAATTGAATATGTCAAAGACCGCTATAAAAATAAATACTCTTCACTGTCACAGGTGCTTAACCCTGGTTACGAAGAAGAAGAATAATCCGTTATCTCTGCGTTAAATTATAATTTGCAATTGTGAGAAACGAATTGTGCGCAAACAACTTCAAGGATAGAACTATGACCTTGGAAATGTTTACGCACAATTTTGTCGATAATCAGACCCAGGTCATCAGCATTTTGAAAACATTCTGGAAACTTAGCAAGGACACAAGAATGTTCTTGACCGTCTTCTACATCATTTCAAGAATAGTCTTAGGACTTTGTAGAGAATTATAAATAATTTTGAAACGGTTTTCCAAGTGTATAAAGAATGTAATTGAATATGTCAAAGACCGCTATAAAAATAAATACTCTGCACTGTCACAGGTGTTTAACCTTGGTTACGAAGGAGAAGAAGAAGGCGTTATCTCTGCGTAAGGTGATGTAACTTTGCGCTTTATGCGAATAGGTACGCATGTATGTCTCGTTTTACCCATACGCGGGATCTTCAACGGTTAGCTAATAAATTTTCAATTTTTCGTCGCGCGCTTCCTGCGCTTCCACCACTTGGGAAAAAGCGCCGATTACAAGGATAATAAATTAACGCACACGACCTTATCGAGCCTTATAATTCATCATGCTCTTACGTGCGCGATGGGCTTACCCTTTAAAGCCGCGTTTCGAGTCTTGATGTCCAGTGCACCTGGGAAATGGAAATTTATGTTATAAATGCATTTTTAAAAAGCTTTTTCAATTTAAATGTCTCTTTAATTAGTGTGGGTAACGCGAAAAATACGAAGATCCCCCCCCCCCCAACCTTTTAGGGTAAATTTTTTTCTTTAGTTTTATTTGATAACCGCCTGAAATATAATACCAAAAAATTACACTTTCGAAAAAATATTTAAATTTTCAATAAACAAAAAAGTTAATTTTAGACCAAACCGTTTCATTTAGAACCAAATTGTTGGACTGAAATTTTTCAGTCGAGAGAGAGAAAAATTTCAACCAAATCCTTGAATTTTCATATAAAAAAGGCAAATTATGTAGCAAATAGTTAAAATTTTAACAACAAAAAATTTATTTTTAAGAAAGGAGTCCAAATTCGAACGAAGTAGTTGAATCTTCATTCGAAAATGATTAATTCCTAATGAAAAAAATAATAGTAGATGATATTTTGAAGAGAAAAAAAAATATTATGAATCAAAAACTATTTAGTACAAAATTAAACTGTTTTGTAGAAATTTTTTTTTATGAATAATTAATTCTCCTTCATAACAATGTAACTATTTCAGTTTTGAAAAGAATACGAAATAGGAATTAGCAAAATAGGACTAACATCATATCCATTGTTCAAATTGTTTATTTGAAAATTTACGCAATCTGTTGAAAATTAGTTTTTTTTCAAATTTATCTTCTTGATTGAAAATTCCACTATTTGATTGAAAATTTATGTATTTTGTTGAAAATTCATCTTCTTTGGTAGAATATCAATCTTTTTAGTTGAAAATTTATCTTTTTGATTCAAACTCAATTATTTGCACAGAATTAAACTCTTTTGTAAAAAATTAGTTTTTTTTATAGAAAATTAATTCTTTTCCATTAAAATTTAACTACTTCATTGAAATAATAATAATAATAAAAGTAGGTCAAATAAAATTTGGACTAACATCATATCCATTATTCAAACTATTTGTTTAAAAATTAATATATTTTTTTTTAAATTTTAGGATTGAAATATTTTCTTAAAAGTTCATTCTTTTGGTTACAGATTCCTATTTTGGAAAGTTTGATTTGTTTTGCTTGAATTAATTTTTTAAAATAAAAATTTATCTATTTTGTTGAAAGTTTAACTGTTTTACAAAAAAATTACAAATAATATAAATTACTTTATAATATTTTATAATAATTTTTTATAATTTAAAATTGGACAATTCATTATAAAATAAAACTGATATCAAATCAAACTATTATGTAGAAAATTATTTTTTTTATTGAAAATCAATTCTCCTCAATGAAAATTTAACTGTTTTATAAATAATTTATAATGAATATGAATAATTACAAATAATTTTACAATAATTTATAATAATTTTATAATCATTTGAAATTTGACAGCTTGTTACGAAATAAAACTGATATTAAATTAAACTGCTCTGTTGAAAATTAGTTTTTTTATTGAAAATCAATTCTCCTCAATGAAAATATGACTGCTTCATTTATGCATTTTGTTAAGAATTCATCTTTTTTGGTAGAAAGTTAATATTCCTTGTCGTAAAATTTAAGTATTCAGTTAACAATTTATATATTTTATCACGATTTCATCTTTTCTGGTAGAAATTTAATCTTCCTAGTTGAAAATTTATCCTTTTGGTTGAAAATTGAACTATTTTCATTGAAAATTCAACTGGTTTGTTGAAAGCTCACATTCTTGTCTTGAAAATTCAACATTTTGGGTACAATTTTTTTGTTCACTGACTGAAAAATTTTTCTTAGTTGAAAATTCATCTTTTTGATTTAAAAATTGATCTCTTTTGGTAGAAAGCTCATCCTTTTTAATTCAGCTCTTTTTAATTTAAAATGAAAATCTTGACTTTAGTGTCCTTCTTTTCGAAATGAAAAGCAAAATAGTCTCATTAAAAAAAAAGTGTCAAATAGTGGTGAGTGTGGTATGGTGAGTGTGTTTTTGTGAGTGTGGTGTGGCGAGTGTGGTGTTGTGAGTGCGGTGTTGTGAGTGTGGTGTGGTGAGTGTGGTATGGTGAGTGTCGTGAGTTCGAGGCCTGTATTTGGAATAAAGATTTGCCTCCTGGGAAGAAACCGGATACTATAAAGTTGGAAAATGGTAAAAGGAATAAGCAGTGGTAATAATGCCAAAAGAGTTGAGCTCTTTGACCGGCATGCAGGCACTTGAGGCGGGAAAATAACGAGCCCGTGGCCCCGCAAAGGACAGCAGCTGCCATTATCTCCAAAGGCAGAAGTCCCTATGCGCAATGCGTCGGCTATTTTAGCTCATTAGCTTTCTTCCTATCCTATTTCCACTCAAATATTGATCTTGGATCGGCTTACCAGTTGTTCTGCGCCATCAGACAAGTACGAATTTGTTAAGATTAAGGTGCTTCAAACTAGTAGGTTTTTCGAATAATACAAAATACGGCCACAAGGATGAATTTTTTGATTTTATATTTTTACCACATAATCTTAAGGCTTATAGATGTGTATGACCACAGCTCTTTTTTAAAAAAATTATCTTATTTTTATTTTATTTTTTCTAATTAATCGAAACGCACTTTGAAACGGTGAGCGCCTGTTTTCGGTTTACCATGTGTACACTGCCCGTGACGCTTTGCCCGTTTCCAGGCGCAGCAACATTCAGCATATTTTCAGTTAACAAAAAAAAAATCAACGAGACCATTTTTCGAAAAAAGGGCTCTGGTCACGCACATGTATAAGCCTTTAGATTATGTGGTAAAAATATTAAATCCAATAATTCATTCTTGTAGCCGTATTTTTAATTTTTCTTTTAACCGACTTGTTTGAAGCACCTTAAGGTGAATACTAACCAACCACGTCTAACCAGCCAACGGTACCTGTCTTTTTATTGGTCGCAGCCGATTTTGGTCTTAAGGGGTTTTCCATAAACTACATTACTAATTTTAGGCTCCCCCCCCCCCCGAGCCACCCTCAGTTAAAGAAACGTAGTCCAAAATTCTTTCAAAGCAGGGGAAATAGGATGATTTTTTACAAAAACAGGAGAATAAAATCTTTTGAATAACATTAATGTGAATACCGTATTGAATTCAGTATAAAAAAGTTTAAACTTTCAATATTTCAAGATTTTTTAACAGAAAGATGAATTTTCAACCCAAAAAGTTAATTTTTAAGGAAAAAGCTCAATTTTTGAAAAAATTACTGAACTTTTAACCAAATAGTCAAATTTGTAAACAATAAAAATATTTTTCTTCAAAAACAGTTGATTTTTCAACAAGAAAATTTATTCCTAACCACAAGGATGAATTTTCAACCCAGAAAGATCAAGTTTCTTCCATAAAAGGTAATTTTCCATCGGAAAGGATGAATTTTTAACAAAACAGTGGAATTCTCGCCCTGAAAATATGAATTTTCAACAACAAAATTAATTTAATTTTTGAATCAAAAATCCTTTTTTTGTCTACAAAACAGCTGAATTTTTAATCTGAAAAGATTAATTTTCAACCGTAAAAGATTACTTTTTTACCATAAAATATGAATTTTCTACCAAAACACAAATTTTCAACCAGTTAATTAAATTTAAAAAAAAAACATTTTTGGAAAAAAGTTAAATTTTCAACATAGATGGATTTTTTTACCAAGAAGATTAATGTTCTACCAAAAAGATGAATTTTTAATCAAATTTATCAATTTTTCACAAACTTGTTTTATCTTGAAGAGAAAAATCGGAATTATCGACAAAACAGTGGAATTTTCAAACCGAAAATATTATTTTTCAAGAAAAAAGTTAATTTTCTACCAAAAATAAAATCTTCCGAATAGTTGAATTTTCAATACGAAAAGATTAATTTTTAACAAAATAATTGAATCTTGAATCAAAAAGATGAATTTTCAACCACAAAAGATTGCTTTTCTACCATAAAATATAAATTTTCTACCAAAACGAAAATTTCCGACCAATTAATTATAGAAAATAAAAATAAAACATTTTTGAAAAAAAAAATTAAATTTTCAACATAGATGGATTTTTTGAACAAAAATAATAATGTTATACCAAGAAGGCGAATTTCTAATCCAATTTTTCACAAATTCGTTTAATTTTGAGAAGAACAATCCGAATTATCGACAAAACAGTGGAATTTCTAACCCGAAAATATAATTTTTCAACAAAAAAGTTGATTTTCTACTAAAAATAAAATCTTCCAAATAGTTGAATTTTCAATCCAACAAGATTATTGTTCTACCAAAAAGATGAATTTTTAATAAAATTTATCAATTTTTCGCAAATTTTTTTAATTTTTAGAAGAAAAAAGCGAATCATCGACAGAACAGTTGAATTTTCCACCCGAAAACATAATTTCCCAACAAAAAAGTTAATTTTCTACCAAAAATAAAATCTTCCATATAGTTGAAATTTTAACCATGAATATACATTTTCAACAAAAAGTACATTTTCAACCCCAATAGTTGAATTTAAAAAAAATTCATTTTCAGCTAAGAAAGATGACTTTTTCAACATAAGAGATCAATTTTCTATCAAAAGACGAATGTTCAAAAAGTTTTATTAAACGAAAAAAAACGAATTTTCAAAAAAATATTTGAATTCTGAACCAAAAAGATAAATTTTCGAGCCAAAAAAATTTATTTTCTACAAACAAATTTTCAACTAGTTTAACCTAAAAAGATAAATTTTTCAACAAAATACATCAATTTTCCACCAAATAGTTAAATATTCCACCTATGCAAAATAAATTTTCAACTAAAAATAGAATAGTTACATTTTTTGATGAGAATATTTATTTTTAAACCAACAAAAAAAACGAGTACAAAAAAAAACGTAAAATTTGCACTGTTCACATTTAAACAAAAAACAAGAAAAACGGTAGAAAGATGAATTTTCTATCCAAAAGGACAAATTTTTAGGAAAACAGTTGAATCTCCAACCAAAAAAAACTAATTGGCCGAAAATTCCAACAAAAAATTAAAATTCCACAAAAGATAGTTGAATTTTCAAGCCAAAAAGACCCGTTTTTTAATACAATTAAATTTTTAACTGAAAATTACATGTTTAATAAAAAAAATGACTTTTCTACCATGAAAGATGAATTTACCTTCCAAAACCACGAATTTGTAAAGAACCGAATGATTATCCAACCAAGATGATTAATTTTATAAAAATGGAATAGTTAAATAGTTAAATTTGGAAGAAAATCAATTTTTTTGTTTAAAATGCAATTGTTTATTTGAAAATCAATCTGTTGCAGATGAGTATTTAAGTATTTTGTTGAAAATTTGTCTTTTTTGGTTAAACCCAACTAATTTTTATATTTAATCAAAATAGCATTTGTTGAAATATCAAATATTACATTTTTGCATTGAAAATTCATCTTTTTGGATTAAAAATTAAACGCCTTGGTTGTAAAATAATTTTTTTGTTGAAAATTCATATTCTCGGTTTGTAAGTTCAACTGTTTTATAGAAAAATCGTATTTTTGACAGAAAAATTTGACAATTTGGTACAAAATTCAACCATTTGCTATAAAATTAAACGGTTTTGTAGAAAATTCGCTTTTTATTGAACATTAATTCGCTTCAACAAAAATTACACTGCAGCATTTTTGGTTAAAGATTTATATTTTTAGCTTAAAAATTCAACTATTTAATTCAATATTTTTACAAATGAAAAAAAATATAGACCAAAAATGAATAGAATAAAATTTTGACTAACATCACATCCATTGGTCAAAATATTTAGTTTAAAGTGTACGTAATTTGTTAAATATTTATCTTTTTTGGTAGAAAATTCAACTATTTGGTTAAAAATTCATGTATTTTGTTGAAAATTCGACTTCCTGGTAGATATTCAACTATTTTGTTAAAAATTCATATTTTTTGGTAGAACATAAATCTTCTTAGTTGAAAAAATTATTTGGTGAAAAATATATGTATTTGGTTCACAGTTAATATTTTTTGGTAGCAAATCCAATTTTTTGGTTAAAAATGCAATTTTTTGTTAAAAATTAATCTCTTTTTGTTGAGGATTCAAGTATTTTGTACAAAATCTGACTTTTTTGTTTATATTCAACTGTTTTTTATTTTTAATTAAAACCTTTTGTGGTTTAAATATCAAATATTTTTTGTTGAAAATTAGTATCTGCACTTTGTTAAAAACTAATATTTTAAGTTGAAGATTCATCATTTTAGTTCAAAATTAATCTCTTCGTTTGAAAGCTTTACTATTTTGATTAAAAATTCAACTATGTGGTTCATAATTCATGTATTTTGTCCTTTTTTATTTATTATTTGTACTTTTTTATAGAAATTTTATTTTTATTTTGTTTAAAAACTTAACTGTATGATTAACAATTAATCTGTTTTGGTTAAAGATTTAAATAGTTTGTTGAAAAGTCGTCTTTTTTGGTATTTTTTGGTTGAAAATACATAAGTTATTAACAGCCCCTAATCAGTCATTGAGACAATTTGTAGCCAATTGGTGAAATTAAAAAAATGGTTTTCAATGAAAAAGTAAAGAAATAGGGGCATTAGCAAACAATCGTGAGAAAATAGTGTCTTTAGTGTAATTATTTTCGAAATAGTAGTAAAATAGTGTGATCATTCAAAAAAAGGGTGAAATAGTGTAAATAGTGTGGTGAGTCCGAGACCGGATGACCCAATATCCTTTGAAAGAACCCATCTGTATAGTTGGTTTGTTCCATTATTAAAAAATTGATTTGTTCCATTGTTAAATCTTCTTTTAACGGTGCCTTATGATCAGCTGATTTTAATTGATGTTGACCAGATGAGAATTAATTAGAAGAAGTTGGATTTTGGTTGATCACTGACCCGATATCCTTTGAACGAACCCATCTTTATAGTTGGTTTGTTCCACTGTTATATCTTCTTCCAACCGTGATTTATGATTAGCTGATTTTGATTTATGTTGACCAGGTAATAATTGATCAGAAGATGTTGCATTTTGTTGGTTACTTACCCGATATCCTTTGAAAGGACGCATTTGTATAGTTGGTTTTGTCCCCTGGTTGTATAGTTGATTTGTTCCAATGTTGCACCTTCTTTCAAAAATGCTGTATGACTAGCTGATTTTAATTGATGTTGACCAAATAAGAATTAATTAAAAGATTTTGGATTTTGTTGCTTACTGGGCTAATATCTTTTGAAAGAACCCATCTGTATAGTTGGTTTGTTCCATTGCTGCATCTGCTTCCAACCGTGCTTTATGATTAGCTGAATTTAATTGATCTTGAGCACGTAAGAATTAATCAGAAGATGTTGGATTTTGTTGGTTACTGGCCTAAATATCCTTTAAAAGAACCTTTTTATATACTTGGTATGTACCATTGTTGAATAGATGGTTTGTTCCATTGTTGCACCTTCTTCCAACCGTGCTTTATGATTACCCGATTTCAATTGATTTTGACCAGGTAAAAATTGATTAGAGGTGTTGGATTTTGTTGGTTACTGGTCCAATATCCTTAATACGAATCCATCTGTATAGTTGGTTTGTTCCATTGTTGCATCTTCTTCCAACCGTGCCTTAAGATTAGCTGATTTCAATTGATGTTGACCAGATAAGAATTAATTAAAAGATTTTGGATTTTGTTGGTTACTGTAGCAATATCCTTTGGAAAAACCTAGCTGTATAGTTGGTTTTATTCCCTTTTTGTATAGTTGGTTTGTTCCATTGTTAAATCTTCTTCCAACAATCTTTTATGATTAGCTGCTTTTAATGGATCTTGACCAGGTAAGAATTAATTAGAAGATATTTGATTTTGTTGGTTACTGGATCAATATTCTTTGAACGAAGTATAATTTCTTTTCGAAATAGTAGTAAAATAGTGTCATTATTAAAAAAAAGTGTAAAATCGTGTAAATAGTGTGGTGAGTCCAAGACTGGGTGACTGCAGCCAGACATACACAATAGCCAGAGTCGAGGCGTGTAGGCCTTTAGATTATGTAGTAAGAATATTAGATTAATCAATTCATCGTTGTAGACGTATTTATGGATTTGGTGAAAACCCAAGCTATTTGAAGCACCTTAAGGAGTTCGAAAGCGTGCCCAAGATCTTCCATTTGGCTAACGAGGTGTGCAATATGGGTGCAGGGTAATTAATTAGTGCGAGTAATGCACTCTAATCGATGGAATTTACCTAATAAGTACGAATGAGTGTGCCTGGGGAAGAACGCCTTTCGAGAGATAAATGAAAATGAGTCTAGGCGAGATTGTAAATTATGAGCTATTGCTAATCCTGTCGGGGAAAGTTAGCAAGTATCGATACAAGGAAGTCAATATTTCGGAACACTCGTAAGAAATATTCTAAAATACCCATTTTTCTTTCTTATTTCTCATCCCTCCTTTTTTATAATGTACCAGTAGTCTTGCGCTCGCTGATTTTTTTTTTTTTTTAATTTTTAATAACGATAACGAATATAACGTTCGTTATAACATGCATGTTTGCTTGACAATTATTGTCTTTATTTTATGGTAATCCATTAGCCACTAATGTTTTATTATGCATTGAGAGAATTTTTTCATAAAAATTTAATTTTCTAATCTTTATCATAAATGATGCAAGTTATTACGAAAAAGTAAAATGTATTTTAGTATAACTTTTTTTCACGTGAATATTTTTATGCTAACATTTTTATCGTATCTGTTCTCTTTAACGTAAAAATGAATAAATTTTTTTGATATGAGAAGAGAATAATAAGAATTCTGCATGTTTTAGTAATAATTCAGGGTGAATTTAAAATGAATTAAAAATAATTACCAAACATATTAACATTTTGAATACGCCAGAAACTTTCAAAAAAATTTTTCATATCAAAAAATCATAAGCTCATAAAGTTATAATCTCATATTCTCATAATCACATGTGAATCACAAAATTTCATCCAGGATTCTGTAACAAAAAAAAAGTTTCCCCTTTCTAAATATTTTCTAAAAATATGATAATTAGTATTCTTTTTCTTTCTTTTTCATTATGTAATATTTTATATTAAATACCTTCAATAAATATAGAGTCGAGAAGTTAACCCTTCATAAAATCTGGTGTACAGATTTCATAAAATATCGCGGAATTCTTGAAATTTTTTAAATCTTTTGAAAGCTGTGACTTTTATTGAACATTTTAGAAATCTCGCAGAATCTTTTAAATCATATGAAAATTAGTTGAAATCCTCTGAATTCCATGAAATCACTTTTAAAAAATGTAAAAATTCTCGAAATCGTTTAAAATCTTTAAAATCACGTAAGAATCTCTAAATATATGTCTAAAACATGATTGAAATCCTTGAAATTTTTTGAAATATTTCGAAATCTTAGGAGATCCCGTGAAATTTTTGAAATCACTTTAAAATAAATTCAAATCTTTAAAATCCGTGGGAATTTTTCTAAATCTCTTGAAATTCCTCACAATTTATTAAAATCCATTGAAATATTTTACATGCCATTAAAATTCATGTATTTTCTTAAAAATTATTCTTTTACGGTAGAAAATGATTTTGGTTGAAAATACAACTATTTCCTAACAAATTAATCCACTTTAGAGACAATTCAAAAAATTTTCTGGGTTGAAAATTCAACTGTTTTGCTAAAAAACGTCTTTTTGAGCTTAAAATCTAACTATTTTGATCGAAACTTCTTTTTCTTGATACAAAACTTATTTATACAAATGAAATTTTTTTTTATTACTTTTTCTAGCAAAAATTTAAGTATTTTCAGTTGAAAATTGATCTTTTTTAGTTGAAAGTTCAACTACTTGGTTAAAAGTTTAACCACATTGTTAAAAAATCGTTTTTTGGTTAAAAATTCAACTATTTCGTAAGAAAATTAATGCACATTATAGAAAATTCCACAATTTTCTTAAAAATCATTTTTTGGTTGAAAATTCAACTCTTTTGCTAAAAATTTGTCTTTATGACTTTAAAATTCAACTATTTTGATCGAAACTTATTTTCCTTGATAGAAAACTTATTAAAACAAATGAATTTTCAATTTTTTTTTCTTTTCTTAGTAAAAATTTAAATATTTTCAGTTGGAAATTCATCTTTTTTAGTTGAAACTTCAACGATTTGGTTAAAACTTTGACTTTGTTAAAAATTAATTTTTTTGTGGTTGAAGATTCTTGATTCTAGTTGAAAATGGTTTCTTTCAAAATTAAAATATATTCTTGAAAATTCCATTTTTTAGTTAAATATTAATGTTTTTAACTTAAAATTTAACAATTTCGTTTTTGGTGGAAATTTGTCTTTTTTAGTTGGAAACTCATGTATTGCTTCGAAATTTAGTTTTTTTGGTAGAAAATTAAAATTTCTGTTTGAAATTTAACTATTCAAAATTTTTATTATAAACTTCTCTTTTTATTTACAAATTTCAGAAAATAAATGTTCTTGGTGGAAAAATTTACTACTTGATTGAAAGTTAGATTGCTTTGTCAAAAATTCATTTTTTTTTTGGAGATGCATAATTTTATTTAAAATTCATCTCCTTGATCAAAAATTGAACTATTTTATTGGAAAATCCTTGTTTTTTGATGAGAACATTTTTTTTTTAACTAAAAATTTAAATTTCTGAGTTGAAAATTGATAATTTTAGCTAAAAACTTATCTCTTTCATAACTAATTTAACTGTTTTGTTGAAAATTCGTTTTTCTTTTGGTGAAAAATGCAATTATATTGGTAAAAAATTGAACTATTCGGTTGACAATTAACTTTTTCCAAAAATGCATGTATTTTGTTGAAAATTCATCTTTTTCGAAACAAAATTATTATTTTTCTTTGTTATAAATTTATGTTTCTGGTTGACAATTAAATTATTCGACTAAAATTAATCTACTTCGTAGAAATATTGGCAGTTTTGTAAAAAATTTCCTTTTTTTTGTGAAAAATTCATTTACTTGGGTAGAAAATTCCACTATTTGGTTGACAATTATTTTTAAAAAAATTTATGTATTTTATTGAAGACTTAAATATTTGGTTAAAAATTAATCTACTCTGTGAAAAGTTGAATAATTTTCTTAAAAATTATCTTTTTTGATTGAAAAGTCAGCTGTTTTGTTGAAAAATCATCTTTATGGTAGAAAATTAAACCTGTTGATTTAAAAATCGTTGCTTTTTTGTTGTAAATTCGTTTTTTCTATTGAAAATTAAATTTATTGACTGAAAATTCAACTACTTGTCTGAAAGTCGAACTACTTTGTTAAAAATTCATTTTGCTAGTTGAACATCCATTTCTGTAGTTCAAAATTCAACTATTTTGTTAAAAGTTAATTTTCTTAACTGTTAATTTAACTATTTAATTATCAGTTAAAAATTGATCGTTTTTCACTTGTATTTTTTGGTATAAAATTAATATTTTTTGTTCAAAGTTCATGATTTTGTTGCAAATTCAACTAGTCGGTTAAAAGTTAATATACTTTGTTTAAAATTTGACAATTTTGTTGAAAAGCATCATTTTTGGTTGAAAAGTTAACTATTTTGTTGAAAAATCGTTGTTTCTTTGTTAAAAATTTACTCTTCAACTTCAACTAGTCCAGTCGAAGTTCATCATTTTAGTTAAAAATTATTTTCTTTTGTTGAAATTTTAATTATTTTGTCGAAGATTCCTTTATTTTAGTTCAAAATTCGTCTTATAACTGAAATTTTTACTATTCCATTTTTGGCAGAAAATTTATCTTTTATAGTTGAAAATTCTTGTATTTTGTTGAAAATTCGTATTTATATGCATCAAATGTATAGTTCTTATCCCCATTTTGGGGATGATATTTTTTGTTTGAATCCAACAAATATTTGTATAAACTCAAAAATATCCGATACAAGATAATTTTTTATTTATATCAAAGAAATGTAATAGAACAAAATTTATTTGATTCAATAATACAATTCATATGCTATTGTGAAGCTTTGAGAGTTCACCACGCGAGTTCGCCCTTTGCATTTTGTCTCCACGAGTTAGCACCTTTTTAATTGGTCTCTCCGAGATGGAACCTTGTCATTTGGACACGTCAAATTAAATCAATATGTTATTCAGTCAAACAAGAAATTTGTTTCTCTCCATCATACAATACGAAACAAAATTTTTCTTTGATTGAAACAGTTTTCTCAGTAGGCCCTGACACGTAACATTATACCAAAGTTCAGAATATAAATATGAGCTGTTACCTTGATACTCAAAGAGCCCTCGCGTGAGTACATTCAGGTTGAACTCACCTGGAACAAAAAAAAAGACACGTCAGTCGCGAAAAATGTTTGCATCTCTAAAAAAAGGTTTGAATATAATGAAAGAATTTGCGGATAGGTTAGGATAGGATAAGTGACTTGAAGCACGGCAAGAGCACAGAGGTCGTGCAGTGTTTTAATCACGTCATGAATAGTAATAGAAATCCCGCACTCGTGATCCATTTCGACCTTCGCCATGACCGTGGCCGCCGTTATAATCTATAGTGGAATACATTATCCTCAAGATTAGTGTGTGAAAGGAAGGAAGGCTAAAAAGAACTCGACATGATCGAAGGAAAATTCATACCTACATGAACATTGAACAGGTATATGTACCTGCGAATGCTTCCCAAGGTGTAGGCAAAGTGTGAATAACGTTAGCGCCTTTTTCGGCTTAGACCGACCAGACAGCAAAGCGCAACGCTGGTGTTCAATATCATAATGCCGCTGAGACTTCAGTAAATCGTCTACGTCGACAGTAACAGCACATAAGGAAAGCTGCCCTCGCACTGGTACTGGTACTGATACATACAGAAAAATGGATGTGCACAGTTAACATCTAGATATTTAGTTGAAAGATGTTGAATATTGTTGGTATACTGGTCCAATTGTTTCATTCTTTTGAGCGTTCTGTATTATTAGCTACTTTTAATGGATCTTGACCAGGTGAGAATTAATGAGAAGATGTAGGATTTTGTTGGTTACTGACCTAATATCCTTTGAATAATTCTATATGTATAGTTGGTTTGTTCCATTGTTGTATAGTTGGTTTCTTTCGTTGTTGCTTCTTCTTCCAACCGTGCTTTATGATTAGCTGTTTTTAATTGATGTTAACCAGGTGAGAATTGATTAGAAGATGTCGGATTTTATTGGCCACTGACCCAATATCCTTTGAATAGCTTTATTTCCATAATTATTTTTTTCCATTATTGCATCTTCTTCAAATCTTGCTTTATGATTAGCTGATTTTAATTGAAGTTGAACAAATAAGAATTAATTAGACGATGTTGGATTTGCTTGTTACTGGCCCAAAATCCTTTGAAAGAACCAATTTGTATAGTTTGTATGTTCCATTGTTGCTTTTTCTTCCAACCGTGCCGATGATTAGCTGTTTTTAATTGATGTTGAGCAGGTAAGAATTAATTAGAAGATGTAGGATTTTGTTGGATACTGACCTAATATCCTTTGAATGATTCTATTTCTATAATTGGTTTCTACCATTATTGCATCTTCTTCAAATCATGCTTTATGATTAGCTGATTTTAATTGAAGTTGAGCAGATAAGAATTAATTAGACAATGTTGGATTTGCTCGTTGCTGGCCCAAAATCCTTTGAAAGAACCCATCTGTATAGTTGGTATGTTCCCTTGTTGCTTCTTCTTCCAACCACGCTTTATGATCAGCTGATTTTAATTGATGTTGACCACATAAAAATTAATTTAAAGATGTTAGATTTTGTTGGTAACTGACCTAATATCCTCTGAATGATTCTATCTGTATAATTGGTTTCTTCCATTGCTGCATCTTCTTCAAATCGCGCTTTATGATTAGCTGATTTTGATTGACGTTGATCAGGGAAGAATTAATTAGAAGATGTAGGATTTTGTTGGTCGCTGACCTTATATCCTTTAAATGATTCTATATGTATGATTGGTTTGTTCCATTGCTGTATAGTTGGTTCCTTTTATTATTGTATAGTTGGTTTCTTCCATTATTGCATCTTGCTCAAACCGTGCTTTATGATTAGCTGATTTGAATTGATGTTCACCCGGTAATAATTAATCAGGAGATGTTGAATTTTGTTGGTACTGGACGATATCCTTTGAAAGAACCCATCTGTATAGTTGGTATGTTCCATTGTTGCTTTTTCTTCCAACCGTGCCGATGATTAGCTGTTTTTAATTGATGTTGACCAGGTTAGAATTAATTAGATGATATAGGATTTTGTTGGTTACTGACCTAATATCCTTTAAATGATTCTATATGTATAGTTGGTTTATTCCATTGTTGCATCTTCTTCCTACCGTGCTTTATGATTAGCTGATTTTAATTGATGTTGACCGGGCAAGAATTAATTAGGAAATATTAGATTGCGTTGATCACTGGCCTAATATCCTCTAAAAGAAACCATCTTTCTACTTGGTTTGTTCCATTGTTGCATAGTTGGGTTGTTCCATTATTGCATCTTCTTCCAACCGTGTTTTATGATTAGCTGATTTTATTTGATGTTGACCACGTAAAAATTAATCAGAAGATGCTGGATTTTGTTGGTTACTGACCGAAATATCCTTTGAAAGAACCCTTTTGTATACTTGGTTTGTAACATTGTTAAATAGATGGTTTGTTTCATTGTTGCATCTTCTTCCAACCGTGCCTTATGATGAGCCGATTTCAATTGATATTGACCAGGTAAAAATTGATTAGAAGATGTTGGATTTTGCTGGTTACTGGCCCAATATCCTGAGAACGAACCCATCTGTATAGTTGGTTTGTTCCATTGTTGCATCTTCTTCCAACCGTGCTTCATGATTAGCTGCTTTTAAGGGAACTTGACCAGGTAATAATTAATTAGAAGATGTTCGCTTTTGTTGGTTACTGGCCCAAATATTCTTCAAAAGAACCCTTTTGTATACTTGGTTTGTACCATTGTTGAATACATGGTTTCATCCATTGTTGCATCTTCTTCCAACCGTGCTTTATGATTAGCTGATTTCAGTAGATGTTGACAAGGTAAAAATTGATCAGAAGATGTTGGATTTTCTTAGTTACTGGCCCAAATATCCTTTAAAAGAACACTTTTGTATACTTGGTTTGTACCATTGTTGAATGGATGGTTTGATCCATTGTTGCACCTTCTTGCAACCGTGCCTTATGATGAGCCCATTTCAATTGATATTGACCAGGTAAAAATTGATTAGAAGATGTTGGATTTTGTTGGTTACTGGCCCAATATCCTTAGAACGAACCCATCTGTATAGTTGGTTTGTTCCATTGTTGCATCTTCTTCCAACCGTGCTTTATGATTAGCTGATTTTAATTGATGTTGACCAGGTAAGAATTAATCAGAAGATGTTGGATTTTGTTCGCTATTGGCCCAATATCCTTTGGAAGAACCCATCTGTTAGTTTGTTCCATTATTTCATCTTCTTTTAACCGGGCTTTACTGAATTTCTTTTTTAGCAACCTAATTTCGTTTTCAGTTACTTTAGTATGCTAAATGTGTCGGAATTTTCCAAACATTTCTGACAGTGTAATTATGACAGTGTGTGTTCCAGAGGGACAAACAAATAACCATATCAAAATCTCATAAATCAAGCAGCATTTTTATAAATGCATAGTACCGCCCTCTTCATTCGCGATTCACGCGTTTAATACGATGTGCCAGATAACGCATGATCGCTTATTAACTTTCAGCGCAATAGCTGCTGGTGCCCGAGGTGTCAATGGCGGATTAATCAGAGGGTACAATTTAATTGAGAACGTGAGGATCCTTGTTAAACGGTACTGTCAGTTTAGCTTTAAATGTTACCTTTGACATAAATCAAATTCTTCCGATCAAAAAGGGGAACATTTTTTCAGTAATTATTGAGTATACATTTTTAAAAACGAGCCATTTATATGCAAATATGTACTGGCCACCGAATCTTACTTATTAAAACGTGTTTCACGTGCTTAAAATTAGTGTTAAGTTTTCAGTGCGTCAATCGATACTACGTCAAAAAATTTCTTATATGGGCCGGATTCCACTCAGAATTATTTTTTTTCAGTCCAACTATTGTGGCAAAGTTTTTTTTCTTCAAAAGGAAGGTATTTTGCGCAAAATTTACTATAAAAAATATTGATTTAGGGTTCGCTTTAGGACTAGTTTGTCCGGAAGAGAAGATTAAAACGCGTTCAAATCTGGGCTGAGGCAGATTTTTGTTTGTTTTTTCAGAACGTACTAGCCATATTAACCAGAATGTCTGATTGAAATAATTAGAATTTTTTAACTCGGTGCATCTAATAACTCAAACCAGAACTTTTTTTCGAGTGAATCACTTTTCATTTACTGTGGTTGAAAACTAATTTACAGTGATTAAAAATTCAACTACAGTTTTGGTTGGAAGTTGACCTAGCAGCGGTAGGTGTATAAAACTTCAACTAATGTGGTGGAAGTTTTTTTTAACAGTGCACACTTTTTGCATTTTCGTTAAAATTGCACGCACCCTTCACACATAAATTTGTATTTATTCGTTTTTTCGTGTCATTCGATTGTCATTGTTGAGTTAATATTTGAAACGTGGGAAAATGAAGGTGGAAACTGACATTGCCTTTTACAGTAAATAAACTTATACCGTAGGAAATAAGTAATGTCGTAGCCTTGAGCGAGTCACTATTGCGCAAAGTGACTATCACACCGCGTACCCTTTCGATGTATCTGCATGTTCTTTTTTTAATATCCTAAGTACATAGAAATCTCTGCATATTATTTTTATATTGCCACAAATGTAATTAGTGCAGTGAGTCATTCCGGCAATTTCACGTTTTGAAATTAAATGGCGGTTTAATTTAACCTGAATCTGGTTAATCAACTCTAGAATTCAGAATGTTTTAATTAAGACTAGAAATATTCTCTTGAAAATGCTTCTTGTACTTACTCGTGATTTTGCTGAGACCAGCTGTGTTAATTAATTAATTTTATCTCTAATAATTGAGAGTCAGTAATTATTTAATCTTTTGCGGCGAATAGAACGTTCATGAGAGACCGACTTGGCAAGCGATTCCATTTTTTAGATTTAAAATATTACAGAGCTCGGACTTATTTCAGAGATAAAAAATATTGTCAAAAGTGGCATAAATTTGGAAAAATGGTAGCAAAATAGTGTAACTCAATGTTTTACAGAAAGTACTCTAATTTGATATTTTTGTTTTATTTTTTAACAACAAAATAAATTCGTTACCGCGAATCTTGATTTTTTTTGTGTGTGGACATTCAAAATTTTGTTTTACTTTTTTAAGTACTTGGCGGCTATTCACTACCGCTAATCATAAAAAATTGAATTGTTACAACAACAAAAAATTTATTGTCTATATAATGGTGCATAAATATAATCACATTGGTCAACATACATTGATTAACGGATCGAAATTACTTTGAAGTAATTGCGTCGGCGGATAATTTGCGGGAGCGATGTAAGTGTTCATGTAAACTCTCCAACTCTTTAATCTACTCAAGTCTGTTCGATCCGGCCGTAAAATAAAAAAAATGTACATATTTCGTCCAGAAGGACTTATATCCGCGTATCGAAAGAGTTAATGACGTCACTTAGCCTTATTTGCAAGTACCGCTTATTATACCCATACGACACGCTTTCAACGGTTAACGCGTTCTGGCATGTACATAATAACGCATAAAGTGCCCACCGGTTGTTATTACATCTTCAGAGAATGTTATTTCTCCTGAAAAAAGCAGCCCTAACAATTATCTTAATAAGTGTGATTTACATTTGTGAGCCCTAATTATGAATAAGTGTAAGTGTTCATCGAAAAACGATTCTGCTCATAAATATGGGCTTCACCGATTTCTGATAGAATATGAAGTGCATTCTGCGAAGAAGTGCTGGACCAAGTTGAACCTGTCATTATGATATATATATATATATGTGTGTGTGTGACCACCCATCTCACGGTTGTGACATACATATATAATATACTATATTATAATATATATTCATATACATATTTAAATACCCAGGCGGAAAAATTATACATAGTTTATATATAGTGTGAAATATTATGTATAATATTCATTTGTTTTATACAAAAATTGTATCAAACGAATGTGTATTATATATAATACTTCACGCTATGAATAAACTAAATATAATTTTTCCGCCTGGGTACATTCAAATATTTAAATATATATATACATATATATATGATTGAATATATTCAAATTTTCTTAAAACAGGGGAAATTTGATGATTTTTTATGAAAATAGGGAATTGGGAAACTAATTTTCTCTTGAAATAGACAAATTTTTAACAGAATCCATAAATTTTCAAACACATACATAAATTTTTAAACAAATACTTCAATTTTCAACTAATAAAGATATATTATCAACCAAAAATGGAAAACTCAAAACAGCTCAACTTTTAACGAAAAAATAAAAAAATTGCAACAAAAAAAAATATTTAATATAAAACAGTTGAATTTTCATCCTGAAAATATTATTTTTTTCACTAAATAGACGAATTTTGAACATATGTTATGAATTTTCAGAAAATATTTTTGAGCCAAGGAAGAAAACAAAAGTTTATTCAAATTGTGGAATATTCAAGCCAAAAAACGAATTTTCCGCAAAGCATTTAAATTTTAAATACAGAAATATTATTTTCAACAAAAAAGGTAATTTTCAACCAAACAGTTGCATTTTTGAGCAAAACAAGAAAATTCCAATTGAGAAGATTAGTTTTCTAACAAAAAAGACGAATTTTAGACCAAAAAAAAGACCGATTTTAAACCCAAAATGAAAAAGATACATTTTCAGTTAAAAAAAAGTCAATTTAAAACAAGAAAAAACTAATTTTCTACAAATAAGTTATATTTTCTACCAAAGAGATGAAATTTTACGAAAAAAAAATAATTTAAAATAATGTGGTTCAACCTTCAATAGAATAATTGAATTTTCAAGCAAAGCAGATGAATTCTTTAAAAAAAAGTTTATTTTTTACCAAAATAGTTGACTTTTCAGAGCAGAAATTAATTTTTGAAAAAAAATGATTAAAATTCAACCAACAACAGTTTCATTTTTTACTAAATAAAGGAAATTTCAAGTTCATTTTTAAAACAGAAAAAAGAATTATTAACCAAAAAATAAAACTTTTTTACAAAAAAGATGGATTTTTAATATAAAATGACGAATTTTCTATCCAGAAGGGAAATGTACACCAAAAAAATTGAATTTTCGACCAAAAAAATTACTTTTAAACCAATTAGTTAAATTTGTGAGCAAAAAATAAACATTTTTTGGAAAACAGTTGAATTTTTAACCAAATAGTTGAATGTTCAACGTAAGGAAAAAATCAATTTTACCCAAAAACATAAGTTTTCCATACAAAACGAAGAATTTTCACTCTAAAAAGACGAATTTTAAAAACAAGTTGAATTTTTGACCAAAAGGGAAGATTTTAGAACAAAATGGTTGAATTTTCAATTTAAAAAAATATATTTTTAATACAAAAGTTAAATTAATGAAACCATTGCACATTTTTTAACCAAACAGTAGAATTTTCAAAAAATTTTAATATTTAGTTAAAAAATCCCGAATTAATCTTCTTGTTTTAAAATTCATTTTTTTAATTGAAAATTGATGTGTTTTGGTTGAGCATTCAGCTATTTTATTGAAAATTCGATTTTTTAGTAGAAAAATCTTATATTTGGTTAAAAATTCAGCTACTTGGTTTTATATTGATTTTTTTGTTAAAAATTCATATTTTCGGATTAAAAATTAAACTTTTTTGTAGAAAATTCATTTTTTTTTTAGTAAAAAATTCGTCCTTTTTGGCTAAAAATATAACTGGTTCAAAATTACTATTTTTTAGTTGAGGATTCAAGTATTTTGATGAACATTTTTTGTGTGGATTAATCCAACTGTTTTTTTTTTGTTAATAAAAAAATTTCATTGTGATAATATATCAAAAATTGCATTTTTCGTTGAAAATGAATTTCTTTAGGTTGAAAATTCAAATCCATGTTTAAAGGTTGAACTACTTCCTGAATAGTTAATTTTTTGGATTGAAGATTCATTATATTAATTAAAAATTAGTTGTTTTTTATTCGATAAAAACTAACTTTTTGACTGAAAATTTAACTATTTTGTAGAAAATTCAACAAATTGATTGAAAATCAACATTTTTGTTAAAAATTCATATACTCGGGATGAAAATTCAATCGTTTTGCAGAAAATTAATTTTTTTGCTTGAAAATTCAACAACTTGGAAGTAAATACAACTATTTGGTACACAATAAAACTTTTCTGAAGAAAATTAATTTTTTTATTCGGATTTAATTCTTTTGAATTAAAGATTAACTAAAAAATTGTACTATTCGTTCAAAAGTTGAAAATACGACTTTTTTCGTACAAAATTTATCTTTTTGGTTGAAAATTCAATTACTTTGTTAAAAATATACGTATTTTGTGAAAAAATTTTCTTTTTTGTTAGAAAATAAATATTCTGGGTTTAAAATCCAAAATTGGCTTGAAACTTTATATATATTGTTGAGAATTCATCTTTTGGGTAGAAAATTAATATTCTTTATTGAAAATTAATCATTTTGGATGAAAACTATCTGATTTCAAATTCAACCGTTTTGTATAAAACTCATATTATTCGTTAACAATTCAACTTTTTGGCAGAAAATTAATCTGTTTTTGTTGAAGATTTAACTATTTTCTCACGAATCAGTCCTGTTTTATTAAATTAAAGTGTTTTTGATTTAAAATACAAATTTTTGCTTAAAATATCAACTATTATTTCTTTCTTCTTCTTGAGAATTCATCTTTTCTGTTGAAAATTAAACTACTTTGTTAATTCATAAGGAACAATAATATTAATAGTTTTAGTTATTAGTAATTAGTTTAGTTTAGTAATTAGTTTTACTTTCTTAATTATAGATACAGTGCCATCTTTAGAATGAATCTTCCCGTTTTAATTTGGTACGTAATACTTTCCACACTTTTTCATCAATTACCGTATTCATCCGGATATAAGCCGCACCTTTTTCTCAAGAGCTCGGAAATTGGGGTGCAGCTTATATGCAAGTGTTACTTATATTCATGTAAAAAAGTCCGAAATGAGAATAATGTACCCGAATATAAGCCCCACTCGCTTATAAGCCACACCCGCTTATAAGCCCCACTCGTACATAAGCCGCACCCCGATATAAGCCGCACCCGTATATAAGCCACTCCCGCACATAAGCCGCACCCCAATTTTCGAGTACTGGTTTCCCCTACAATAAATTGAACTATTTTCTCAATGTTTGACGTTCTTCGCTAAGCCATAACAATACCCGCTTAATCTAAATGCTTACTATAAAGTTGTTTCGTGATGGAGATTTTTCCCACGGACATTGACTCGTTTGTAGTCTCGGCCTCGGTCTCGTTGCGAGGGTGTTTTTGAAATCTTGACATTGTGAATGGTTTCGATGGAGGAGCTGCAAAATCAGCATAAAAGTTTCTTGGGCAAGAGCGCAGCGCTACCAGCGCAGCCATTCGTAAAGTGTCCCTTTCAAAAGCGAAGGACAGAAACTAGAGCACTCGCAGTCTAGCTCTCACAATTTTCAAGAATTTGACTGAAATAGTGAAAGGGAAAAGACGGCTGCTTATATTACAATCTGAGAAGGGAACCTTAGAAAACTAAATAATTGTCTTGTGTAAGAAGCCATTTTATAAATTGCACTTCAAGTGGACATTCAATCAATACCTGATTCTGATTTGTGCACCCTGTCAAGAGACATCCATCAGTTCATGGTGAGTGGACAGCTCTCAGAAATGTTTCAAACATCTGCTACTCTACAGATAATTTTTGGAAAAAAAAGAAAGAATCTGCTTGGGTTGGACAGAGACCTTCTTCCGGAAAATGTTATAATATTTGTAATCAAAAATGTTTTTTTTTGCGCCTGAAACCGGCAACACTGTGACTATTGTATACGTTGGGCGGCCGGTGTACGCTGGGCGGCCAGTGTACGCTGGGCTGCCCGTGGTACCGGTTTCAGGTGCAAAACTTGACCAAAAATTAATTTGTTTTGATTGTGGATTCAACTCAATACACCCGAGTCTCGGTTTAGGAACTCGCGGTTTAGAAATTCAAATATCTGCTACTTTACCAACGATGTTCTTACTTGATGTTCAAAATACGATTCCGGCTATAATTTTCAATCAATTTCCAAATTTTTTATTTTCATTAAAGCTAATTTAATTCTTAAGAGATTGCTCGAGGCCGATTTTAAAAATACATCTTTTACTGCATTTAAACATTAATCAGGGTGTCTAGCGTTTCTTAAAAAAAAAAAATTCGAGGACTTTTCCAGGTTTTCCAGGACAAAAGAGTTATTTTTTCCAGTTACCTTTTTTTTACAGTGAAAAAATACTTTTCACTGTAATTAGCAACCAAATCATTAATTTTCTACGAAAAAAGAAGAATTTTCAATGAAATACTTGAATTTTTTATAAAAAGGATAAATTTTCCATCAGCTAGGCAAATTTTTGAATAAAAAAAAATTTCAACCAAAAATGAAATAGTTAAATCTCCAGTTTAAAAAATAAATTTTATAACTACAAAAGAATTTTCATCAAAGTAGTTAAATTTTCAACCAAAGTGATGAAATTTGAACTAAAATGGTGAATCTTCAACTGGAATAGTTGAATTTCCAACCGCGGAAGAGATGAACTAAAATAAAAATTTTAACTAAAATTGTGGAATATGCAACTGGATTGCTTAAATTATCAATTAAAAACAATTAATTCATAGCCAAAAAAAAATGTCAACTAAGTACTTAAATTTTTAGTTTAAAAAATCAAATCTTCAAAAAAAAATTAGTTTTTAACAAAGAAGTTTAAGTTTCAATCAAGTAATTAAATTTTCACCAAAAATCATTAATTTTCTACCAAAAAAGACGAATTTGCGACCAAACACTTGAATATTTAAATGAAAAAGATAAATTTTCAACCAACTAGGTACATTTTTAAATGAAAAATAAAAAATTTTTAACCAAAAATGGAATAGTTGAATTTTCAATCGAAGAGATGAAGTTTTAACTAAAATTGTGGAATATTCAACTGGATTGATTAAATTATCAGTTAAAAAATTAATTTTTAACAAAACAAAAAACTAATTTTTAACAAAGTACTTACATTTTTCGTTAAAAAATAAAATTATTTAAGAAAATCAAATTTTCAACAAAATAGGTAAATTTACCATCAGAGAGATGATTAATACTTGAATTTCCAAATAATCAAGATAAACTTTCGACAAAATAGTTGAATTTCAAAAAAAAGGTCAATTTTCAACGAGAAATGGAAAAGTAAAATTTCTTGTTCAAAAAATTAATTTAATTTTTTTAATTTGAAACAAAAGAATGAAATTATATCAATCCACAATGTCGAATTTCCTATCCAAATAGACAAATTTTCAACAAAATAGTTGAATTTCCTACCTGAAAAAAATGAATTATCAACCAAATATTAGAATTTTGAAACAAAAAAATTAAACATTAACCAAAAACACTTGAATATTCAACAAATAAATGAATTATCAGCGCGAAATTAAATAGTTAAT
>JAABKJ010002421.1:16304-28092 GCA_011634705.1 Andricus grossulariae | reverse complement strand
AGATCTGAGAAGTCCCATGTGGATTTATGCCAGGAAGATCATGTACATATCAGATAATTAGTTTGAGACAGATGACCAAAAAAAGTTTGATAATAAACAAAAAAGTTTTCTATACATTTTTTTAACTGGAAAAAAGCATTCCATAAAGTGGATAGAATGAAGCTTTGGGAAGGTATGGCGTCGTATGGTGATTCGTTTGATCTCAGGCATGGTGTTAGGCAAGGAGGGTTTATGTCCTCTTGGCGGTTTATGATATTCATGGATAAGTGTCTAAGAATGGCCCTCTTCGACGAAGAAGGTGTGGATCTCGGGACAATGAAGGTGCGTGGGTTGGCGTTTGCAGATGATAAGGTTGTTACGGCAGAAGCAATCGATGGCTTGCAGAGAATTTTAAGCAGACAAAATACTAGCATGAAGAACATGGGTTTTAAGATTAACTTAAATAAAACAAAAATTATCGGGTTTGAAGGAAGGGATGAGAAAACAGATAGGCGTATAAACAACGGTAGGAAGGTTATCGGCAGTGTAGGAGCCATTACCAGAAGTAAAAATATAACAAATAAAGTTAAAATTGCAAAACATAATTTTTTACTTGAACCCACTGTGCTGTAAGATAGCGAGACCTAAACTTACCAAGAAAAGGATAAGAGTAAAGTTAACGCGGTTCGCATGCAATTCCTGCGGAATATATGCGGTAAAACGCTAATGGACAAAGTCAGTAATCAGAGGATTCTCAAAGAATGCGGCGTAAAGGAAACACTGTTTGACAAGAGTGAAAGAAATTTGTTGAGGTCTAACATTTATACCTCTCCCTTTATACCTTCTCCTACACTTCCCTTTTTATAACAAAAATGGCCAACCTGAAACCCTTTTAAACTCAGGCACTTTGTACTTTCAACCTTTTCAGAATTATGTCTCTTCCGTTTATCCTACTTGTCTCTTTGTTCATCAGATTACTTTTATTTAACCTATTCTGAAAAAATTTAATAAAGTCTCCGACCTCTAGAGGAACTTCTAGTAACACTTTTGGTAAAATTCTATTCTCGTCCGACATTATCATTATCCGTTTTAGCGCCATGCGCCTTGGCTCGTTAAATGTAGGCGAGTTGATTTGCATTCTGAGTTTGTATAATGTAGATTGCAGATGTAGATAGGTATATGTATAGTAGGTACTGTAGTCCACACTTTGTGAAATTACCGAATTAAATTCGACGTGTGCGCTTTCTTGTGTGTACGTACACGTGGTAAGAATCTGTGTTTCCAAACAGCTCGTACTTTAATATTTTAGTAAAGCGCCGTCGAGTCTCACCCGTTTGGGATCAGTAAAAATACTTTTAAAAGAGAGAAATTGAGCTTACGATAGTCCTTTATTTCGCTCATGTTTTCCTAAAAAATTGGTGCCGTGGGATAGTGCCAATTTTCAAGCTAATTTCAGATTAAGGATGTTCTTTGCGTAATCCATTTCCAAAATAGAGCAATTTTTTTAATGATTTATAATATCGAGAAAAATATACTCATTGTTAAGTGTAACTAATTTTGGAAGAGGTAGTAAAGCTCTTTTAACTCTTTCCCCTATTCCCCTCTTTTCCCCTTTTTTAATGAATTCCTCTATTTCCCCTGTTTTCAAGAAACTTCCACTTTTCCTCATTTTCTCGCTTTAATGCGAACTAATTTAAAAGATTCCAATAAGAAAATCCAACTATTTTTCGTTGAAAATTGAAATATTTTATTGGAAGTTCAACTATTTTGTGAAAAGTCATCTTTTTGGTCGAAAATTGATCTTTTGTTGAAAATTCGTCTTTTTTGCTTAAAAGTTTAACTATTTCGTTGAAAATTCGTCGTTTTTAGTTGTACTCAACCGTTTTTAAATTTAAATAAAAATATTTTTATGAAATATCAACTATTATATTGCATTCGTTGAGAATAATTCTTTTTTGGTTGAAAACTCAACTGCTTGGTTGAAAGTTAATCTACATTTTTTTTAATTCATTGTTTTGGTTGAAGATTCATAATTTTAGTTGAAAATTAATTTGTTTAGTTGAAAATTCCACTATTTGGTTGAAAATGAACATTTTTGTTGAAAATTCATATTTTTGAGTTAAAAATACAACTGTTTTGTAGAAACTTCATCCTTTTGGTTTGAAAATTCACTATTTGGTCGACATTTTTATCCTTTTTTGACTGAAAAATCTTTTTTTTTACAATTCGTTTCTTATGTTTAAAAATTAATTTTTGCAACTGAAAATTCTACTATTTGAAGTGATAAAAACTCGCATTATTTATTGAATTCCACTATTTTTGATTCAAAATTAAAATCTTGTTTGGTTGAAACATCAACTATTATATTTTTCGTTAAAAATTAGTTTCTTTATGTTGACAATTCCACTAATTGGTTAGAAGTTGAACTACGTTGTTTAAATTTGATTTTTTTGACTGAAGATTTATTTCTTTGGCAGAAATTTAATTGTTTTGTTGAAAATCCATTTTTTTTTTGTTGAAAATCATCTCTTTTGGTAGAAATGTCATCCTTTTTAGATAACAATGTAACTTTTTGACTAAAAATTAATCTGTTTTGGTTGAGGATTCACTATTTTGTTGACCGTTCGTGTTTTTGGTTGAATATAACTGTTTTTATTTAAAATAAAAATCTTTTTTGGTTGAAATATTAAAATTATTACATGTCTCGTTGAGAATTCATTTTTTTTCAGTGAAAATTCATCTTTTTGGAAGAAAAGTCATCTTTTTGGTTAGAAACTAACCTTTTGGTTGAAACTTCAACATTCTTGGTTGAAAATTCGAATGTCTTTTAAAAAATTCTTCTTTTTGGTTTGAAAATTCAACCATTTAGTTGAAAATACACCGCTTTTTTGTTGAAGAATAATCTTTTTTGTTTGACAATTCGACCACTTGCTTGAAAATTCAACCACTTGCTTGAAAATTCAACCACTTGCTTGAAAATTCAACTATTTGTTTAAAAATTTAATTATTTAATTGAAAATTTGTCTCTTTTGTTTTGAAGTTCAATTATTTGGTTCAAGAAACATTTTTTTATTGAAAATTCAACTTTTTGGTTGAAAATTCATTTTTTTATTGAAAATTCATTCTTTCGGGTTTCAAAGTCAATGTTTTTCGAAAACATTCAACTATTAAGCTTGAAAACTCATCTCTTTTGGCAGAAAATCATTTCATATTGAATTCAATATGCTACCTACATTAGTTTTATTTATTCAAATTTATTCCCCCATTAGTCCTCAATTTTCGTGATAAATCACCCTATTTCCCCTGTTTTGAGATCATATTGAGCTGTGAAGTCTGAAAAACATTTTCAGGATCCTTGGATGTTGGAGTTTTGTTAAGTAAACAATTTTAACCTGAACTATTTTTTTTCAAAATATACTTTAATTTGAGATTCACTAGAATACATCGTTAAACTGTAATTTTTTATCAAGAAATTATTATAAATAGATAATGGTAACCACTACAATCTCAGAAAAAAGTTCACTCCTTTTCCTAGTTTCTTTTTGTCCATTTTCTAAATATTTTTCGAGGTGTCACTCATAATGTATCAGAATAAAAAATTCAAGTTTAAATTGATAATCATTATCCTTCAAAATTAAAATAAACTAAAATTTGAAACCTTCAAAAATAGATAATCTCCAAATTAGAATTTCAAACACTTCAAATTGAATATATTTGAACTTGAAGCATTCAAATAAAATATTTTTTGGAATTTGAAGAGCGTCTCTAAAATAAAAACTGTAAGTTTAAGCTTTTTTGAGGCCGATATATAATTTAAATTTTAATATGCTTCAACGAAAGAAATTTTTAATGTGCTATATTTATTATTATTGGTAATTAAGAATTAAATTTATCTATAATTATATGGAATTCCCAACGGAATTATATAACTCTGGCAATAAAAAATATTTTCAATTAACAAATGAAATTAAGCAGATTTATTCGAGGGACATCACTTAAATTTACATCTGGTTGTGGTCGGATTTTAATTAAAACTTTAACCGAGCTCAAATTATAGAAATTACACATTTTGAATTGCTCTCAAACCCGTAACCTACAGAATATTTTCCATTAATATACGAAGGTCAACTGTCAGAGAAATTTAATATTTTAATGAGACGAGACGCCAGCTGAAATGCAACACCTTGTGCGTTTAGGGTGGTCCAAAAATGCATTTGAAAGTTTTTTTCTTGAACTTCATCCATATCACCCCCAAATTTGTTTGAATCCGCAAAAAATGCGTTTTTTTGTTTGTTAAAAAAAAATGATATTCAGAGGTTCCGCATGCCCCATGAAGTTTAACACGTATTTCCCATAAGAAAAAAAAGACGCTTTTGTAAATTTTATTCAGAATCGTCAATATTAGGTTAATCGAGCTGAAACTCAAAATTTCTCTTCACAATTAGCTATTGAATACAAATAAATAATTACTTTTTAATTATCACCCCCATAAGTCTGTTTTATAAGGTCCCAAAAAAACCCCATAAGTGAAAAATAGGGTTTAGCGTGTTTTTGATGCTAATTATGTTTTTTTGTGATTTTTTAAGTAAACATTATTTTTAATACATTAAATACTACTTTCTACCGATAATAATATATTCAAATGAATTGTTTAAACAAGTTATTATTGTTTGTAGCCATATTTTATCTTAGAATAGAGTTTGAAAGTCGCGGTTTCTCCATATTTCTCCACTTATTTTTAACTTTTCAGTTACAGCGAGCCAATAATCAATTACATTAAACAGAATGAATTGTTTAAACAATTTATTAATATTTATGATCATATTTTTTTAGAATAATGCTAGGAAGTTGCAGTTTTTTCTAAAATGTTCCACTTTTTATGTAATTTTCAATTAGAGAGAGGTAATAATTAAGTTAATAAAACTAATTGTTTTAACAATTTATTATTATTTTTAATAATATTCTCTTTGACTAATGTTAGAAAGTTGCGGTTTTGTCTAAAATAATACATTTTTTGTCCACTTTTCACTTAGAGTGTGATAATAATTAATTAAATTTAACAAGGTAATTGTTTAAAACTGTATAATTGTTCATAACTATCTTCTATATATCTTCTATAGTAATGCTAGATAGTTGCGGGGATTTTCTGAACATTTTCCACTTTTTGTCAACTTTTCACTCAGAAAGGTAATAATTGATTAAAGTTAACAATTATATTTCTTTGAACAATTTATTGTTTATAATTATCTTTTAGATAATTGCTAGAAAGTTGCGGTTTTTCAGAAATGTTTTACTTTACTTTGCCTTTTCGGTTACGAAAAAGTAATAAATAAACAATAAAGATAATAATTTTTTCAACAACTTCTTTCTTTTTTTGTGAATATATTTTTCTGAAATGAAGCAGATATTGGAAATATTCTTCAAATTTTCTATATTGATCATATTAAATTTAAATTTTTCTTGAAGTACTCACTGAGATCCTTTTGTTTAAATTAATATTTATTATTTTCTCTTGACTAAAAAGTCGAAGGAAAGCTGAAAATAAAAAAAACACAACTTTCTGGTATTTCTCTAAGAGAAAATTGTTGTAAACAATAATAATTACCTCGCTCTGAGTGAAAAGTTGACAAAAAGTGGAAAATTTCAGAAAAACCGCAAATATCTAGCATTACTATAAAATAAAATAGTTGTATACAATAATAATTTGGTTAAACAATTATGTTTGTTAAATTTCATCAATTATTACAATAATCTAAGCGAAAAGTGGACAAAAAGTTAAAAATTGTAGAAAAACCCACAACTCTCTAGCATTATTGAAAGAGAATGTTATTAATAATAATCATAAATTATTTAAACAATTATGTAATATGTAATAATTATTATTATTATAAATATTATTGATTTGTTTAAGCAAATATTTCTGTTAAATTTAATTTAGGTTTAATTATTGGCTCGGTCTAACTGAAAAGTTGAAAATAAGTTGAAAAATTCGGAGATACCACCACTTTCTAACTCTATTCTAAGAGAAAATTACTAAAAACAATAATAAATACAACCGCAAAAAATAATAATTAGAGAAATGTGGAGTTATTTTAACTCGATTCACCGAATATTGACGATTCGGAATATAATATAGAAAAACGTCTTTTTTTCTTATGGGAAATACTTGTTAAACCTTTTTTCTCTCTTCATATTAACCACAGTGCATGATCAAATAATAATAAATGAGATGAAGAAGTAGACCCTTCATTAAATTTTCACTTTTTTCATATTTAATGCCGAATATTTAATTTAAATCCTTTAAAATCTTTTTTATGACAAAATAAATATTAGGTTTTCTTTTAGAACCTTCATATATGGTCAATTAAGATTTATTTTTGTTTTTATTTGCAATATAATTGATAAACAAGTAAATTTAAGATTATTATAAATTATTTTTAAATTAAAAAATAATAAATAATAACTTCATTCTCTGAAAATATATTTTGCGTCACCGGATAACAAGATTATCCATAATTTTTTTATTATCTTAAAGCATATTTTTACGTGGGAATAGCTCACGAATGTACATATCAAAAATACATGTATTTATTAATATTTTCTTTATAAACTCAACCCGAAAATATGTTACCGGATGATGCATAATTGTTTTACGATCTTTTCCGGGCTTCTAAATCAGTTATTTTGTTAAAATAAATACACTTAACGTGTAAATAAATTTTCACATCTTGAAGTATATTCAATAATCTTCAATTGTTAATTTAAGCGAAAAAATTAAACTCTTATTAAATCATATCATCAATGAAAAACTGGTTTTTTACCGGATGATATAAAAACTCGGGTTCATTGAAAAAGTATATGATACTCTATAATTACAATGAGAAACAAAAAGTAAACTTTATTTTCGAATTTTGCCATTAATTCTGAAGTTATACATGTATTGATAACATTATCTTGAGTTTTCTTGTAAAAGATATATCGCCATAAATGTGAAAAGATATGGTAAGGGTCACGTTACCGTATGACATTTACTTACTATATATGTATTTGTTTTCCATTTTTAATGCACTTCTGTAGTTCACTTAAATACTAATTATCTCACTTTTGTCATGAATTCAAATTTCATTCTGATTCAGATTTAAAACATCTTAGTAATAAAGATCGAACATTATGAGGAAGATAAATGTTAAATTACGTAATATTTAACGATAGTCTTTACAGAAAAGTCATAAGGTAAAGTCATTAGTCATTGGCGATGACGTAAAGTACAATTTAAAAACAATTCTGAAAGTCGAGTCTTTAGGTCATTTGTGCTTTTAGTCAAAATTTTAGACTCAAAAAAATGTTTGTGGTTTGTTTGCACACCATTTAATTAAATAACAAGAAAGTCTTAAAAATTGTAAAGCGAAATTAAATTCACAAGACAATCAATTTGTATAGCTTCGAACAAATTGAAAAATGTACAAAGTTTTAAAAGATCCTCGACATTTGAGAGATTCTAAATTTGAACGGAATTAAAATTAAAAAGATTAATTTATAAAAATAATAATAATTTAAAAACGATCATTATTTTAAACGATTTCCCGAGTTTACAATTTTCACATTATTCCAATATCAAACCCTATAGATAATTAAAAAACAATTTGAAGCAATTACTGTTAAAAAGCATCTACTTTTAGGTTAAAATGGTAAATGCCCAAATTTCACAGCGTACAAATATTACAGCTTAATCAAAAACGTGAAAATTGAAACTGATTTTAAAGTGATTAACTCAAGTTTGCAACTCAAATGGAATTATAAAAGTTTTAATTGAAAATGGAGCAGCCGCAACATAAACAAAATTATTAACAAGTTTAATATCAACCTTCAATAAGTTAATTAAAAAGTTTGGTGTATTATATATATTTTTTGAAACCAACTGACTACTTTTATACTAATTACGCCACGTGTTAATTGGGCATCGTCAGAAGCACCAGAAGCAAGATCCTGACGAGTTTTTGAATAGGTGAAGTTACCACCGAGATAAAAAGTAATTTAAGTTTAAAGAAGATCAACTCACAAGATAACGCACATCAGACTTTTTTCCTAAAAAAAAAAAAAAAATTTCAACTCGTTTCATTAAAAGGTTAGAAACTTCATTTGAATTTAATTCGGTTTAAATATTAATCTAAGTTTTCTCGATGTATACATTTACATTTATTATGAAATTAAGGTACCCTGAATTTGGAAATTTTTTTTTAAGAACATAAAGCTTTTCTTTAAAGTGTTTTTAATTAAAAATAATGATTTAATTAAGAAGTAATAATGCGAAAATAAAAATCCGTTATATTCTATTTTATTTTGATATAATGCTGCTCTTCATTTTGATAATTAGCGCTAAAATCAAAGAAATTAATCCTTGTTAACAAGCTGTCAGCTTGACTCATAAGGAGCACTAAACAAGGTTGTTAAATTGAAATTGTATGTGCAAGCAGAGATAAAAATAAATTACCTTTTTGTGGCGACCCAGTTCAATTAAAATAAATTCTCTTTTAAATTTTTACTACTTTAAAATCGAGACAACTTTTTCATATTTGTATTTCCAGGTTTTCCAGGTCAAGAAATCAAATTTTTCCAGGTCTCCTTTTTTTAGTCAAATAATGAAATAACGATTTGTTATATAAGTGAAAAAAATGAGCTATTTCATCTTTTATTGGCGAACATTTTCTAAAACAAGCAGAACCATATATAAAAAAATTCTTAATTTTTTGCGAACATAAATCGTCTTTGTAAAGTCTTTGGGAATATTTTTAAATCTTTTTAAAGCCTTTGTAGTCTTGAAATCTTTAAAATCTTTCTGAAATCTTTAAAATATTTTAAAATATTTAAAATCTTTGTGAAATCTTGAAATTTCTATGAAATCTTTGAGAAATCTTTTGGGACCTTTTAATATTTTTGTCAAATTTTTGAAATCCTTGAAATATTTGTGAAATCATTCTTCAATCTTTGTTTTCGAAATCTTTCGTGATCGTTTGAAATCATTGAAATCTTTTGAAACCTTCTTAAATTTGTTGAAACTTTTGAAATCGTTTAAAATCTTTGAAATGTTTTGATATCTTTGAAATCTTTGTGAAATATTTTTAAATCTTCTAAAAAAATTTGAAATTGTTAAAAATCTTTGAAATGTTTTGAAATATTTAAAATTCTTGTGTTCTTTTCAAATCTTTATAAAATTTGTATGAAATCTGTGAAATATTTGTGAAATCTTTTGAAATTCTCTCAAAAATTTGGAAATCTTTGAAATATTTTGTAATCATAGAAATCTGGTTTACAAATTTTTAAAACAAACCTTTTTAAAATCTTTAAAATCCTTGAAATATTTTGAAAGTTTTAAAATCTTTGTGAAATATTCGAAATCTGTAAAATCTTTGAAAATTGATCTTCGAAATTCTTGAAATCTTCATGAAATGTTCGAAATCTTCCGGGCATTTTTTAAAAATATTTTTAGTCTGGTATACACGCCTTTTCTGAATCATTGAAATCTTTGTAAAATTTTTTGAAATCTTCTAAAATGTTTTGAAACCTTTTGAAATCGTTTAAAATCTTTAAAATCTTTTGAAATCTTTTAAATGAGGTGTACTGTAACCTTTTTAAAATCTCTGAAATCTTTTGAAAGTTTTAAAATCTTTGTGAAGTTGTTGTGAAATCTTTGAAATCTAGTGTGTACGTCATTTATAGGTAAATCTTTAAAATCCGTGAAATCTTGTTGAAATCTTCAAAATCCTTTTAAATATTTTAAAATCTCTAAAATATTTTGAAATCTTCAGAAATATTTGGTAACCTTTTAAAATCTGGTGTACACTCAAAAACCGAGTGGTCACCCCCTTGAAAAATCCGTTGTATGACCATGGCTCATTCTAATTCTGAAACTGAATTAACATCGAAATTTTCAACTAATAATTTTTAAAATATTTAAGTTGAATATCACAAAAAAAATGTATACTTTAACATTCTATATTAGCTAAGAAGAAATAAAAAATTTATACAATTATTCACAATATTAAAGGTTGTTCATTGCAGTCTATAAAATAATTGTGCAATCTACAAAAAGTGCCTTGAAATCTCTTTATTTATTCTGTAATGAACAATAGATCAATTATATCATGATAAATAAAAAACTTTTCAGTAGCAAGATTTCTTCTAAACGAGATGTTTCTTTCATAATAGACTACGGATTTAAATCACTGTAACTAATTACAGTAACAGCTTTAAACGCAAAAAAAATTCAAATTCAAGGTTCTCGTGAAAAATTCAAGGTTTTTAGGATTAACAAAAAATTAAGCAAAATTCTAGGTTTTCAAGGTATTCAAGATCGCTGGAAACCCTGTATACAGAAATTATTTTTCTGACTGAAGCTTCAAAATCAACACTGTTAAACACTGTAAGTTTCAAGTAGGATAATTACCAGATTAGTTTATTTGTTTGTATTTGATTGTAAAAGGAATATTCTGGGGGGGGGGGGCGTTCAAACATTTGATAGGAGGTGGTGAAGGACTCACAGTCCCTATGGAATAAAAAATAGGGCACAAAGGTTACTTAAAGTGTACCATTTTTCACAAAAATTAGGTATGATAAATAAGTTATTAAAGGCAAAAGATTTTTCATAGGTATCGGTTGTCATTTTTCTGTTTTTTTTTTTAAATTAATTATTCAGCTAGTTTTGAAAAGCCTTTTAAGCAGCAAAAGACTTCCTCTTGATGAAAATACATTAGAAAAATTTTAAAAAGCTATAAAAAATAAATAAACACCCTAACTGAAAGATTATCATTTTTGAGATTCACTATTAAATGTCTATACCTACACTAATTCTGTGTCCTTTTTATCAGGAATTTAAATGTTGATTTCAATTTAAAATGATTTAATTCTTATCGTTTCCAATTCAAAATTATTAAATCTGAAACATTTTTTATTTCAAATTATTGAGTTTTGTCCGCTTCAAATTGCCAAAACATTAAGGTTCAATTTGAAGTACCAGCATTTTGAATGATTTAATTTTAAAAAATCTTTTTAATATTTTAGTTTAAAGTAATTTAAGCTTTAAGGTTTTCAATTTGAAATTGTACAATTTGAAACGATTTATATTTGATACCAAAAAATTGTATATAGTTACATTTTTTTATCGCAATTCAAAATTATTCAAGTTTAAAAGCTTTCAATTTACATTTTCCAATTTTGAAAAATTGAATCTGAAAATATTCAATTCTCAATACTTTCAATTTAAAATTATCCAAGTATGCTGATTAATGAAATTATGTTGCTGAAGTTTGTCGCAAAAAGATACTTTTGGAGATAAATGAAAATCCTCTTAACCGTAAATTTAAGAGGAAATTCCATTTGTATCAAAAAGCACCCTTTTAACACAAGAGGACATTTCTTTGAGTGTTTATTAGAAAAAAAATTTAGGGTTTCTAGAAAATTAAATTAAACGATTTTTTTTAGGCTTAAGAGACAATCATTGGTCATAAAGGATCCTAAGGAATACTTAAGAAGACATTCCAAGATATTTATCACAAAGAAAGAGTTTTATTTTATTAAAAAAAATTTTTTTAATTAGATAACAACTGAAAATAGGATACTATAGGGATTAAATCTTCAAAATAGGGGACTTTAGGGACAAAATCTCAATAAAAGGGACCACAGGGGATATAGGGGCGGGTCTGTAAGGCTAGAGGATGTCAAAAGTCAGTTACAGTGACAAGAACTATCACAAATAATTGTTAAATCGATTAAAAATATTTCATCGCTTAGAAATTGGAAACAAATAGATAAG
>JAABKJ010002421.1:0-16204 GCA_011634705.1 Andricus grossulariae | reverse complement strand
GACAAGAACTATCACAAATAATTGTTAAATCGATTAAAAATATTTCATCGCTTAGAAATTGGAAACAAATAGATAAGAATCCAATAAAAAAAAGTAAATGAATATATAGCACTAATTATAAATTTATAAATTTTACTATTATTATAAACAAAGGCAGAATTTGGGTGTTTTTGATGAGAAAGTTTATAATAATAGTAAATTTATAATTTTATAATTCATCATTTGCATGGGGAACCACACATAACAATTTTGTGAGGCTCTCCACGTGGGATGATCGATAGAGAGATTGATCCGCAACCTGGGTCGGAGCAGTGTTGCGGATTGAACGTGTTATTTAAATAAGTAACATGGGAATTCTAGAACAACTTATTTTAAAATCTTAATAGACTACGAAACCCTTTTTTGTAAGCGTATGACACCTACTTTGACTAATTTTTCCAATTTTTTTGCTTTTATGGGTCTTTGCCAAAAAGTTGTGAAATTTGGACTATGACTTTTTTTAATGGGACTTTAAAAAACCAACTGAAGTATTTTTTCACAATATTTCGCATTTCAAAACAGAGAGAAAATACCAATTTCAGAGATCAAGAATCATATCTATAGTGTATATAAATTCTAAAACGAAAATGATGTGTTCTGAGTTTTCTGTCAATACAATCGTATTTGCTGAGATTTTAAACTATTTTAACTTCTAAAAATGCACTGAATGATTTTTAGAAACCTTTGGAAAATTTAATAATATACGAAACTAAATTAAAATAAATAATAATTAAATGAATATTACTTATTTAGCATTTTTATTTAAAGATGAGTACTTTTTCCTTTGAATGAATAAAGGCCCGTTTAAAAGCACATTTGAGGAAGATGATTATTGATAACTTTCAATAAATAATCCTTTCTCTGGTGAATTTTGACTTAAATTTCGACCAGCTTTAACAGTCTGACTGAGACGACTGAAGCTGAAATCTGAATATGCATAACGGAACACATGACCTATAAAAAAGTCGCAGTGTTACCGTCGTTACCGAGTGGAATATCAAATTTCGAAATTATTTTTAAAATATTCAGAGTGGACATAAAAATCTTAAGAAATACTGTAAAATATATATTTTTCAACTCTTTTTGACAGTATATCCACATTTTTAATTTTATTCTTATTTTATTAGGAATAATTAAAAAAGTGTTACCGAAGTAACACGAAAATCATACGATGCATATTTTGCAAAATTTTCATAATCTTACGAACAAATAACATTCTTGTGCTTATGAGAACACTTGCACAGGAAGAAAATGAATTATTTTCTATGAGCAGTAATCATTATCAAAATTCTTTTGCCATAAATATATCAATTTTTGTGTGCAAATTTTTATTTGGGGACATGTTACCAAGTGCAAATTTGAGCTATATTTTAATCTCCCATTTCTAAAAAAAAAAGATAACTAAAATTTTGAAACTTTGCTAAAGACTACTTCGGTGTAAGTACTTTATCCTAGTGTTATTAAAAAAATCTATCAAATCATGAAAATGGGTCAAATGGCCGTGTCTTAATTTCACAGCTTTTGGCATAGACCCTTATCTTCCTGCACTCAGAAAACGAATTAGTTGAATCAACAAAATTTCTCTTGGTTCAACCATAGAATATGGTTCTTATATGGACAACAAAATATTTAGTTGACCAAACTAATGGTTGATTCAACAAATAAAATGTTGTTGGATCAATCAAATATTTTGTTGAATCAACCATTTGTTTGATTGAATCAAATTTTCATTTATATTCAAGAAAAGTTTATTTGGTTCAAGAAATTTTGTTTCTGGTTGTGAAAATGTTTTTGTTCTTTTTTTCACCCTCGAGAGTATTAAATACATGGCTGAAATTTAAAGAGGAATCATTCAGATGTCGAAACTCGAATTAGAACATGAAGGGTGCAGAGACATTAGGTGTCGTTCATCTTTATTGGGAAAGCGTGCCAGATGAAGCCTATCGATCGAGTCGACGTCTGTTGACGTCATTCCCGACGTCACTGAAATCAGGCTCAGTGACGTCAATGGAATATAAAAATACTACGTCATCAATCTGCTACGTCAAAATCGAATCACTCAAAGACAAATTGTCTTAATACACAAAAGCATCGTCCTCATGCCTGTTTTGTTTTGAACCACTTTTACACAAACACAATTATTTGGCTGTAAGATTAGGTGAAGTTCGTTGCAAAAGGATAATGTGTGCAGCAAAAAGACTCTTCTTGAGACAAACGAAATTCCTTTTAACCCTACATTTAAGAGGAAATTCCATTTGTATCAAAAAGCATCCTTTTGAGAAAAGAGAAAATTTTTCTGAGAGAATTGCTAATAATAATGCAGCATTAACGTAGTTCGACTGATTCAGACTCAGAACAAAATTTTCTTAAACCAAAAGAAACTATTTTCTTGGATATACATGAAAATTTGGATGAATCAGATAAATTTTGGTTGATGCAATAAAATATTTGATTGACCGAACCAATTTTTTTGATTGAATCAGACAAATACTCGATCTGTCAAACGATTTTTGTTTTCCATATAATAACCATATTCTAGGGTTGAACCAACAACATTTTTTTTTTGCTTGACCCAAATCGCTTTTTGCGTGCAAATTCGCTCAATTTGACTTTTAAAATACTTACTCGATCCCACTGGGTGTTATTGCAACCTCAAATTTATATTTTGTGTAGAATGTAAAGTCAGCGTGACCTAAAAATTTAATTTTCGAAAACCGCTGACTTTTCTTTATATCCAACTTTACATTTTCCCACGTCGTGCATTATTATTGAATAATTTAAAAGTTTTCCACCAAACTGAACTTCTTCTAAAATCAGAACATTTCAAATGTCTATGATCTATGTTTAAATAAATTTTGATTAGGAACCGAGAATGGTCGAACAAAAACAAGATTTTAATAAAATTGAGATTTTTCTTACTTCCGGGGCCTGGAAAAATGTTGTTCTTTTTTCATCGGTACAAAAATGACAAAGTAGCTTCCGAATTTCGAAGGAGAGGAGGTTAGGGAGGTAAACAACTTTCGAAAATTCTTAAGTTTTCACAAATTTCAGGGACATCAAGAAAATTCAACTTTTTTAATGTCAAAACGAAAGATTAAGGTGCGTACCCGAATACAAATTTTTCTGAATCCTTATTTAATCATAAAATGAACTTTATTATTATTATTCCCTTAAAATCCATTTAAAAATACCTTAAAATATTGTAAAAGCCATTTAAATTCTTAAAAATCCCTTAAAATCTTTTATATATTCGGAATTGAAATTCCGTCAAACTTTTTGAAATCTTACGAAGTCCTCCAAAATCCGTGGATATAATTTGGAATCTTTTGAAATCTTTGGAAAATCCATGAAATGATCGAAACCCTTTTAAATCTCTTGAAATCCGTTAAAAATCTTTGAAATCTTTTGAAATTCCGTGAAATCTCATGAAATCCCTTAATATCCTTTACAGTGAAACTAATTGATATACTGTCAATATATTGAGTAAAAAATATAAAATCACAGGTAAAAAGTGGGCGGGGTTACCAAAATCTTACGATTCCTTATAAAAGGGGGTAGGAAGCCTACAATTTAAAAAATAATCCTTAGGTAATTAGTGGACATTCCTTTACGTAAATTTCAATTTTCTCGAATTTTTATTGCAGAATTTGCATTTTTAGAATTTCTTGAGGTCCAAAAGTTTACTATTTCACGTTTCGGCAATTACCGATTCTTTTAATTCTTCTTAAATTAATAAAATATTCTATTAACAATTTTTTAATTAACTATTTCAATTCAGATGAGTTATTAAACTATACTGATACTAAATAGAATGAATATTCAATGTAGATCAGATTCAAACAATTAAATCAAGGTAGCAATAATTTATATTTTAATTAATTACATAATTAATTATTTATTTTTATCAAATTTTAATTAATTAATTATCATTTTTAATCCCAGCAAGAGATCTTATAACAGGAAGAACGCCAATTTAAATTTAATCCATATTAAAATCCATATTCACTAAAGTAATATTTACTTGATATGAGCGAGATATATTAAATGCAAATTAGTTCGTTATCCTATGAAACAAGAAGCTCGATATTTTATAATATCTGATATCTTTTACGAATGTTGTTAAATAATAAATTTAACTAGCCTACAATCCAAATCTAACACGTTTAAATTGGTCTGATGAATACTGAATCAGTCACTTGAAATGATTGATTTTTAGCCAATGGAAGTGACTAATTTGTCTGCTACATATATAAAAAAAATATAATTATTTCTAAATTAAAATTCTACATTAGATTCCTACATTTTAATAAATAATTAAGATTAAGTATCAATGAATAATCTACACATTGACAGGTACGGATTAGGTCAATCAAAATGACTGATTTAATTAGTGAAAGTTACTGATTACGCCATTCAAATGACTGACTTAATAAAAGTTTCAGTTTATATAATTCAAAATTACTGATTCAGACGGTAGATGTTACTGATTAGTTCAATTTATCTTTATTGGTTGCAAATAAATCTTCTTGATTCAAAATTCATCTTTTTGGTTACTTTCAACTTTTTTTATTCATATATTTTTAATGAAAATTTGAATATTTAGTCTTAAGTTGAACTAATTTGTTAAAAATACATTTTTTTAATTGAAGATTCATCATTTTAGTTGAAAATTAATCTTTTTGGTGAAAATTTAACTATTTTGTTCAAAATTAATTTTTCTTTTAGTTATAAATTAATATTGTTATTTAAAAATTGAACTATTCCATTTTTTATTGAAAACTGATCTTTTTTAGTTACAATTTTTTTATTCATTTCGCACTCTTTTTGATTTTTATTTAAAATTTTTGTTTGAAAATTGAACTACTTGATTGAAAGTTGAAATGCTTTGTTAAAAATTTATTGTCTTGATTAATGATTCATAATTTTAGTATGAAATTTATCCGTTTGGTTGAAAACTTAACTGTTTTGTTGAAAATTCCTTTTTTTGGTTAAAGGTTCATCATTATAGTGGAAAGCTCAACTCTATGCTTAAAAATTTAATTATTTTGTTAAAAATTCCTGGTTGTTTTGGTTGAAAATAATTTATTTAATCGAGACTGTAGCTATTCGGTTCTTGGTTGAAAATTGATATTTTTAAGTTAAAAATTTATTAATTAATTAATTATTTGGTTGAAAATTTAACTATCCTGTTCAAAATTTAACTATAATGTTAAGAATTTAATTATGTTCTTGAAAATTCGTCTTTTTTTATTTGAAAATTAATTTTATTAATTGAAAATTAAACTTTTCCATTTCCGATTAAAAATTGACCCTTTTTAGTTGCAAATTCATTACTTGGAGGTTAAACTGCTTTATTAAAAATTCATCCTTTTTGTTATTGATTCCCCTTTTTAGTTCAAAATTCAATTTTTTAGTTGAAAATTCTTTTTTTCTATTAAGAATTCGTCTTCTTGGTTAAAAATTCATATTTTTGGTTGAAAATTCAACTGCTTCGTTAAAAGTTTAACTACTTTGTTGAAAAATTATTTTTTTGATTGAAGATTCATAATTTTAGTTGAAAATTTAACTACTTTGTTGAAAATTCGTTTTTTATCAAAATTGATTTTGTTAGTTGAAAATTTAGTTATTCTATTTTTGGTTGGAAATTCAACTATTACATTTTTGCTGAGAATTTATCTTTTTTTATTGAAAATTTTACTACCTTGTTGAAGATTCATAATTTTAGTTGAAATTTTCTTGAAAATTTAACTTTTTTTGAAAATTCATTTTTTCATGAAAATTAATTTTATTAATTGAAAACTTAACTATTCCATTTTTTGTTGAAAATTAAACTATTTGTTGAAATTTCATGTATTTGTTTGAGAATTCATCTTAATTGAAAGAAAATAAATCTTCTTGGTTGAAAGTTCGTCTTGTTGGTTAAATTCAACTGTTTTTTATTTCAATTTTATCTATTGTGTTGAAAATTTAATTATTTTGATTAAAATTCGTTTTTTTTTTTTAATAATTGTTGGTCTTTTAGACTTTTCGTCAATTATTTATCATTTTAGTTTAAAATACAACTTTTTGATTGAAAATTCTGTTCTTTTTTTAATTCGTCTTCTTGGTTAAAAATTCAACTATTTGGTTGAAGGTTTAACTACTTTATTAAGAAAAAGATATTTTTTGCTTGAAGAGTCATTTTAGTTGAAACTTCATCTCTTTTCATGAAAATTTAACTATTTTGTTGAAAATTCGTTTTTTTATGAAAATTGATTTTGTTCATTGAAAACTTAACTATTCCATTTTTTGTTAGAAATTCAACTACTGCATTTTTTGTTGAGAATTTATCTTTTTTTATTGAAATATTTACTATTTTCTTGAAGATTCATCCTTTTAGATGAAAATTCATCTCTTTTGTTGAAAATGTACCCATTTTATTGAACAATAATTTTTTAAATTGAAAATGTAACTATTCCATTTTTTGTTGAAAACTGATATGCAAATACGCTTTACTCATAATCAGACTTCTTGTATTGCCTTTATCGATATTAAAAATAAAATACGATAAGTACCTTCTTCGACCGCCTTCAGTCTATTACTAGAGTAGCCTTGCAGTTCAGTAATTATTCTATAGTTCGCGAAGTTTATGAACACAGAGAACTTGGAATAATGTTTCAAGTTGCAATTTAAGTTGACTCCCCTGACTCTACTGGTGCTTATTTACACTCGAGTCTTTCGCCATAGCACTCGAACCACTTTCCGCTTTGTCTTGAATGCAAACTGCGATTTTGAATTACGTTTCTGGCGATTTTCCAAGGGAGGGAAAGAACGAAATGAGAATTTTGTCCCTTATCTTGATAAACTAGACACGCTTCCGAGGAAAACTTGAGACGATCGTCTGTCTTCGCCAGGTTAGAAAATCTTATAAAATGCAAAAATCATTAACAGTAAAAACAATTAATATTTTTAGACGCTCTCATAATTCGAAATTAATATATAACTACTATATTACATACTGCAAGCTCAAAATACACTCAAATCCCGATATAAGAACCCCCGGTTCAAGATATTCTTGAAATTGATGTCCTCGGCAGTTTCGTGATGAGGGGAGCCGCGGGACCGAGAGAGAGAGAGAGAGAGAGAGAATTATATCGCGAATTGAATGTAATTTTTCTCAAAAATACGGAAATAATAGGGGAATATTAAAAGAAAAGTTAATTTTAAACTAAGAAAGATACATTTTAGAACAAATAGTAGAATTTTAAACAATATGAATTTTTAACCAAATTGTTGAATTTTCAACAAAAAATAAATGTTTTCAAACAAACAGTTACATCGCAAACAATTAACCAAATAGTGGAACTTTCAAGCAAACTAAACGAATTTTCAACAAAACAGAAGAATTTTCAACAAAATGGGCAAATTGTAAATCAAAAAGATTAAACTTTAACCAAAAACCGTTACCTCTTTAGAAATCAGTCGATTTTTCAACCCAAAAATATGAGTTTTCAGCAGAAAAGTTAATTTTCTACCCAACCATTTAATTTTCAACTAAAAGTGACGAATTTTTAACAAAAAGGAGGAATTTTTAACCATACAGTTTTTCAACCAAAAAGATGAATTTTCAAACAAGAATATTAATTTTCTACCAAAAAAGACAAATTTTCAAAAAAACAGATGAAGTTTTACACAAATATTTGAATCTTCGACTAAGAAAATGATTTTTTTAAACCAACAGGATTAATTTTCTACCAAAGAAAACAAATTTTCAATATAATAGTTGAATTTTCAACAAAATAGTTGCATTTTCTACCAAGTATGTACTTTAATTTTCATGCTAAAAATTCGAATGTTTTAGAAAAAAATTGACTTTGAAACCTGAAAAGATGAATTTTCAACAAGAAAGTTACTTTTCAACTAAGAAAGACGAATTTGCAATTAAACTGTTTAATTTTCAAACAAAAATATAATAATTTTCAACAAAACAGTTGAATTTACAACCAGCTAGTTAAGCATTCAAGCAAAGAGACGAATTTTTAGTAACAAAATAGTTAAATTTTTAACCAAAAAGAAGAATTTTCAACAAAATGGTCGAATTTTCAATCAAAAAGATTAAACTTCAACTGGAATTTTTAATCCGAAAATATGAATTTTCAACAGAAAAGTTAATTTTTTACCCAATAGTTGAATTTTCAACCAAATAATTTAAATTTTCAACACAAAATGACGAATATTCCATTTGAAACACTTTAAATTTCTAACATTTAAAGTGAAAATATTGCATTTTCAATAAAATAGATTAACTTTTAAACAAAAGATGAATTTTTAACCAAAGATGCATTTTCAAGCAAGAGTATCAATTTTCTAATAAAAAAGAACAATTATCGACCGAAAAATGCATTTTTAAACAAATAAATGAATTTTCAACCAAAGAAATTAATTTTTAACAAACAAGATTAACTTTCAAACAAAGAAAACAAATTTTCAACATAATAGTTGCATTTTTAACCAAATAGTTTAATTTTCAAGCTAAAAATTCGAATGTTTTAGAAAAAAGTGGCCTTTTAAAACTGAAAAGATAAATTTTCAACAAAAAAGTTACTTTTCAACCAAGAACGTCAAAATTGCAACCAAATATATAGTTGATTGAAAAAAATAATAATTTGAGCAAAACACTTGAATTTACAACAATCTACACATTTTAAATAAGGAGATTTTTCACGAAAAAAGAGAGAATACATTTTCTTCAAAGTAAAACTAATGCAGGTGATAGATTATATTCAATTTTGAACGCTTTAAATTCCTAGAATTTTAACTAAAAATATTGCATTTTTAATAATTAAGTTATTAATTTTCTACAAAAAAAGTATATGTTTAACTAAATAGTTGAAGTTTAAAAAAAAATTAATTTTCAACAAACAAGACTAATTTTCTACCAAAGTAAACAAATTTTCAACATAATAGTTGAATTTTTAACCGCAAATACTTTAAATTTCAAGCTAAAAATTTGAATGTTTTAGAAAAATTAAGTTGACTTTTAAGCCCGAAAAGATTAATTTTCAACAAAAAAGTTACTTTTCAACCAAGAAAGACAATCGTTTGTTTTAAAATGAAAAATAATACGTTAACTAGATGAATTGACACAGCATTTTTTATTGCCATAAACAATTATTAGCAACAAATTCATGAAATCGGCGCTATCAAAAAAAGATGATTCTTTTTTTTAGCAGAATCATTTATTTTAACCTGAATTAACTTCAATCAGCAGATCTTGAGTTTCAGCATTAAGGAGGAGACAGATAACAATAAAAAATTCTGTCGAGTGGCAATAAATCTCGTTGAAATATTGTTCTTGAGAGTAAAATAAACAGTTCTGCTAAAGAAACGTATTTTCTGTATCTAAAAGCGCTTGTTTAATGAATTTGTTCAACGGAATTGTTTCTGACAATGAAAAATGTTGTTGGGTGTGAATGAATCCCGTTGAAATATTATTCTTGAAGGTAAAATAAACGATTCTGCTAAACAAAACGCAGTTTCTGTACCTAAAAGCTCCTATTTAATGGACTTGTTAATCAGAATTGTTTCTAATAATGAAAAATATTCTTGACCGTCAATATATTCCATTGAAATATTATTCTTGAGGGTAAAATAAACGATTCTGCTATAAAAAAAAAACGCATTTTCTGCATCTAAAAGCGCCTATTTAATTAATTTGTTTACAATAATTGTTTATAACAATGAAATATGTTATTGAGTTTCAATAAATCCAGTTGAAGTATTATGTTTAGCGTGCAATGAATGATTGCGCTGGAAAAAAGAATTTTTTATACCCCAACTGCTATCTTAAAAATGAATTTTTTGTTGTTGAAGATTTATAATTTTAGTGGAAAATTCATCTGGTTAAAAATTTATCTACTTTTATAAAAATTACTTTTTTTTTGGTTAAAAATTAATTTTTTTAAATGAAAATTTAACTGCTTGGTTGAAAATTCTATTTTTTTTTGTACAAAATTTGCCTTTTTGTCTTGAAAATGCAAAAATTTTGTAGAAAATTCAGCTGTTTTATAGAAAATTCGTTTTTTTTTATTCAAAATTAATTGTTTTAAATGAAAATTTAACTATTCAATTTTTGGTTAATAATTGATCTTTTTTAGTGTAAAAATTCAACTATTCGGTGGAAAAATTATGTAATCTGTTGAAAATTTGGCTTTTTTTGTAGAAAATTAATCTCTTGGCATGAAAATTCAACCAATTGGTTAAAAATGTATGTGTTCTGTTGAGAATTCGTCTTTTTTAGTAGGAAATTAATCTTCTTGATGGAAAATTCATCTTTTTGGTTGAAAATTCATCTGTTTGGTTGAAAATTCAGTTATTTGGTTGAAAATTCAATTTTTTTTGGTGAAATATCATCTTTTTGGCTTGAAAGTTTAACATTTTGGATATTTATCGTCTTTACTCTTTATTAAATGAAAAATCTTTCTTGGTTGAAAGTACAAATCTTGTTGAAAATTCGTTTTTTTTTATTTGAAAATGCATCTCTATTGTCAAAAATGTCATCTTTTATGGTTCAATTAAACTATTTTTTATTTAAAATAAAAATATTTTCTGTATTTAAATATCAACTACAGTGAAACCTGGATTTAGGTCACCTGGATTTTGCCCTTCTGAGAATGGACGCCGCGCCGTGGGGATACGTGAGATGCGTTTGCGGGGGGATGTGCGGTGTGCACTCAGGCGTGACAATACAGAGAGGGAAACAGGAGAAAGATAAAACAGGAGAGAGGCAAAATAGTTCCGAGTCTCTGGATTTAACGCCAAGGTTAGTCACAACAGGCGCTAAATCGAGGTTCGACTATATTACATTATTTCAAAAGATTTAAATTCTAAAGAATCGAAATTAAAAAAAGCATTTAAATATTTTTGTGAGATTTCCAAATATTCGGCCTTCAACTCTTAGAACGTCTTTTATAAGATAAATGGTCTCGAAAAACAAATTTCTCCCAAGAGTGGATGCTTTTACTCGAAATCCAGACGGAGTCTGAAATTCCATTCCTTCTGCAACTTCGTAAAACGTTTCCTGCATTAGGCATTTGAATAAAACATGATAATAAATTCCAACTTTTTTCTGGTCTTATGACGTTAACTGACTTCTCAAGGTCACACCTGTTTGAAAGTAAAAACACTTTTCTTACTTTTTAGATCCAAGCGAATAAATTACGAAATTGAAAATAAAAGAAAAGGTTAATGAAAACATCTGGAGGTTGTTTTATGGACGACTAAAATAATTCCCGTTAAAAAAAAAACAGAAAATTAGACGATAAAAGAACTCGCCATGTATTTTCAGATTATTTTTGTTAGATAGAGCTTCGAAGTATGAAATAAAATTCTTTCTAACTTTTCAGTTTTCCATCGTTTTACCATGAATATCAGAGTTTTATGCTTGAAAAATTTTTAACTAAGAATCTTTTATAAATAGATAAAATAATTTCACATTGAAATTTTAAAATTTTAAATTTATTTTTTTCAATCGAAAAAAATGACTGTTTTACCAAAAAAGATTAGTTTCATGGAAAAAATTTTAATTTTAAATAAAGTAATTAAATTTGAAACAAAGTGATCGAATTTTCAATCTACAAGGTTGAATTTTCAACCAAATGGTCGAATTTTCAAACAAAAAAGATCAAACTTCAACCAAAAACAGTTGCATTTTCAACAAAATAATTTATTTATTTAGAAAACAGTTTAATTTTCTGTCCAAATTGACAAATTTGCAACTAAACAGTAGAATTTGCGACCAAAAATATGACTTGTTAACAAAATACTTGAATTTTCAATAAAATAGTCGAATTTTTAAGCAAATACTTGAATTTTGTATCTACAAAGATGAATTTTCAACAAAAAGATGGTATTTCAACCAAAGAAAATGCGAATTTAAAAAAAAAAAGTTAAATTATCAACCGAAGAGTTGAGTTTTTAACAAATTGATGAATCTGCAACCAAAAAATTAATTTTCTACAAAGTAGTTCAACGTCGAACCAAAAACGACAAATTTTTAGCTAAAAAGACTAATTTTCTACATACAGTTGAATTTTCAACCAGCGAATATTAATTTTCTACTAAAAAGACGAATTTTCAACAAAAAAGTTAATTTTTAACCAAAAAATTGCATTTTTAACCAAAAAAGAGGAAATATTAACCAAAAAGTTCAGTTTTCTACCAAAAAGACGAATTTTAAACCAAGCAGATCAATTTTCAATCAAAAATAAAAAAGTTAAATTATCAGTAAAAAAATTATTTTTGAATAAAAGAAGAACGAATTTTCAACAAAATAGTCCTATTTCTAATTAAAGATATTAATTTTAAACTGAAATAATAAATCTTCAACTGCAATAGTTAGAATTCCAGTTAAAATAATCAAATTCTTTATCAAAGAGACGAATTGTCTACAAAACAGTTGAATTTTCAAACCGCAAATATTAATTTTCTACCAAAAAGAGGAATTTTTAACTCAACAGTTAAATTTTCAACTAAAGAGATGAATTTTTTAATAAAATTATGAATCTCTAACCAAAACAACGTATTTTTAACAAAATATTTCAACTTTGAACCCAAAAGTTGAATTTTCCAACAAAAAAGTTGAATTTTCAACCCAAAAATAAGAATTTTTGACAAAAAAGATAACTTTCAACTAAGCAGTTTCACTTTAACCAAAAATAGGGAAATTTAAACCAAGACAATTTGTTTTCTACCAAAAAAAACGAATTTTCAACTAAAAAAGATAAAAAAATGAGTTTTTAACCAAATAGTTTAACTTACAACCAAAGAGATGAATGTTCACCTGTAATAATAAATCTATAACTGGAATGGATAAATTTTCACTACAAAAAATTTAATTTTAACTAAGGAGATGAATCTTCAGTTGAAATGATGAATCTTCAACAAAAAAAGTAATTTTTCAATAAAGTGATTCAACCTTCAACCCAGTAGTTGAATTTTCAATCAAGTATTTAAATTTTTGACCAAAAATGAATTCTCAAAGAATTATGTAATAGTAGATATGTCAACCAAGAAAGATTTTAATTCTAAGTAAAAAAACAGTTGAGTTCTACCAAATTGACGAATTTTCAGCAAAAAAGTTAATTTTTAACCAAAAAATTGCATTTCTAACCAAAAAAGAGAAAATCTTATCCAAAAAGTTCAGTTTTCTTCCAAAAAGACGAATTTTAAACCAAGCAGATCAATTTTTAACCAAAGAGATGAATTTTCAACTAAAATGATGAATCTTCAACTGCAATAGTTAGAATTTCAGTTAAAATAATCAAATTTTTCAGCAAAGAGACGAATTGTCTACAAAATAGTTGAATTTTCAACCCACAAATATGAATTTTTGACAAAAAAGATAACTTTCAACTAAGCAGTTTCACTTTAACCAAAAATAGGGAAATTTAAACCAAGACGATTTGTTTTCTACCAAAAAACGAACTTTCAACTAACAAAGATTTAAGAAAAAGAGTTTCCAAAAAATAGTTCAACTTTCAGCCAAAGAGATGAATTTTCACCTGAAATGATAAATCTATAATTGGAATAGTTAAATTTTCACTACAAAAAATTAATCTTTAACCAAAGAGATGAATCTTCAGTTGAAATGATGAATCTTCATCAAAAAAGATTTAATTTTAAATAAAAAGAAAACAGCTGAATTTTACGAAATAGACGAATTTTCAACAAAATCTTTTGTAATTGGAATACAATTTTTTTAATAAAAATGTTTAATTTTTAATTTATTATGCTTTTTTAATTTTTTAAAGTGCCTCTTATAGAAATTCTTGGCTTTTGCAAGATTTTTGTCAAAATCCCTAACTTTTCCCTCACTTTCTCTGACCAATAAAATTACCTAATTAAAAATCGTGTTAAAACATTTGTATAATTTCTGAGAAAATATACAGTTTGAGAAATTTTGAGTTAAAAACATTAATTTCAAATTTAAAAAAGCGGATTTTCCGCGAAATAGTTCAATTTCCAACCACAGAGATGAACCTTGAACCAAACAAAAATGTTAACCAAGTAGTTATACTTTGACTCAAATAGTTAGATTTTCAATAAAACAATATCAATCATTTTCAGCCAAAAAAAAACAACGAATTTTCAACCAGAGATTAATCTTGAACTAAAATGATTAAGCTTCAGAAAAAAATGCTTTAATAAATTGGTTTAATTTCCAACCAATTAGATTAATTTTCAACCCAAAAATACGAATTTTCAACAAAACAGTTAAATTTTCATCCAAAAAGGATGACTTTTCAACAAAATTAATGAATTTCAATCCAAATAAGAAATTTTTTTGAATACGACGTAATTTTTTATAAACGGAATAGGACAATTTTAAATCAAAATTTTAAATTTTCAAATTTATTATCCTTGGCAATTATTTAAAGTACTTCTTATAGAAATTCTTGACTACTGCAAGATTTTTTGCAAAATCCCTGACTTTCTCTGACCAATAAAATTTCCTGATTTTTCCTTAATTTCCACGTTTTCCCTGACATATGGCACCCTGAAGATAGTAATTAGAAATTAAAAATTTTAAAGTCGTGTGAAAGCATTTGTACAATTTCTGAGAGTTTTAGTTTGGAGAGAAGAAATACAAGGGTGGCTCTGAATAAATTTTCACACTCTGGAAACGGAAGGTCACCTTTTCTAGAATGCTTGGAAAGGTGACAAAAAAGGGTGGCTTCACATTTGTCTCTTTCTGCCTTGTGAAACTTAGTCCATTAACTCTTAACATTTTCTGCATGTTCAGTAGGATGGTTCGAAAAACCCGGTTGTTTGAAACTGGAAATGAAATAGTGCGGAAAAGTTGACATTTTGAAAGACAAATCGGGGCCAAATAAAATTTTAAATCGGGTTTGATCAATTTTCTAATGGCCAAAAAATTATGACACATTTTCTGTATCTTCAGTTTTTGTTAGTGCAGGGTAATATAAAATTAGAAATTGAAGAAAAAAAAATTTGTTAAAGTTAGGACTATTTGAAAATGTGCAATACATACTTTTTTTGGGTTTGATCAATTTCATATTTTCTCAAAGAAATTAAAAATATTCGGCTCACAGTTTCTTCAGTTTAAACCGAAGAAACATGCAATTATATTAATAACATGGCAAATTTTTTTCGCAATATCGAAATCACAACAATATCAGGATTTTTGCATTTTTTGAGAGATTCTCGCACCATGAAACAAATCTTTTTGTAGAATAACAGAATAATAGCTGGTATCTTTGATTCCATTTTTTCAATTTATAATTTCATATTACTTTTTAATAACAAAAACTGTAATTACCAAAAATTCGCCATATCTTTTTAACCTCGATTTGTCTCCCCTAAAGGCAACCTTTCCACGTTTCATGTTTTAAAAAGCAGGGTTTTCGACCCAAAAAAGTATTCAGCTCTAAATGCGTCATACTTCGAGTATCTTTAAAATTAAATAAACTTTGAAATAAAAATAGGAGATTTCTAACAATTCAGTAAAAGTCAGAATTTCCTTTTTTTGCAGTAAAATAGTCTGTGGAGAGAAATCCAACCTTGAAAAGCGTATATTCTAACTTTTCAAGGTATTTGTGAAGATCACGCAAGAGTTAAATCACATTTAGTCTTGTAAGCTGGTCGGATTACTGTTGTGTATAGAGCAATTTGGTAAAACCGTGTTTTCTTCTAAAATATTTCTTCTTTATTGTTCAGAATTTTTATCTAGAGTAGCGAAAACAAATATATTGGTTTACTCTACTTTTCAAATTGAACAAACGATTTTGTTTTCGACCAGAAAAAATTGAAATTTTTTTCTGATTGTTTACTCAGGGTGTCATTTGTAGAAGTAAATTTATAGAACTGGATTTATACTTATTTCCATCAAACTGCTTCGTATCATTTTCACTAATCTCAGGTTGAAATTTAATTTGTTGTTAAAAATTCGTCTTTTTGGTTCAAAACTTCAACAACTTCATTGAAAGTAATTAAACTACTTTCTAAAAAATTAACTTTTTTGGTTGAAAATTCGTCTCTTTGGTTGAAAATTTAACTATTTCATTTTTAGAAAATGAACCTTCTTCGTTAAAAAATCAATCTTTTGGGTTGGAATTTTGAAATCTTTTGTTAAAAATTAATTTGTTTTAAGATTCATCATTTTAGT
>JAABKJ010002420.1:0-28093 GCA_011634705.1 Andricus grossulariae | reverse complement strand
ATGTTAGTATATAGAGTAGTTTTCGATACAATACAAAATGAAACTTGAATCAGGTCAATACGTTGAATAGTTTTTGAGAAATCATGTAGGCAATTTGGGAAAATATGGTTTTGGGAAAATATGGTTTTGGGAAAACATGCTTGAAAGTTACTTGCTGTATCGTCGGTTTTTTTTGTTCATATACTGGTTACCAAGAATTGGACTAATCCCCTTTATCTAAGAAAGAGCTAGGCATTTATTAGTCTTCATTTTTTGATAGGATTTGTAGTTTTTTGTTTTAATCGTGCAAAATAGCATCACGAATAAAAACTTTAAATTTTTGGAAAAACGACGCAAGGTACGAAAAAAAAATTAATAAGCAAAAGTTATACACCCAAAAAGATCTAGAAATTAGTTGTTAATAATTTTTTTATGGAACTCGTAGTTTTGGTTTCAGTCGTAAGAAATAACATTAAAAATAAAAAATAAATTTTTGTTGAAAAAGGACACAATGTTCAAACAAAATTAATAGACAAAAGTTGTTCACCCAGCAAGGATCTTCAAATTTCTTATAATTCTTTTATAGATAGTACTAGTAAATTTTCTTTTAATCGTGAAAAATAAGAATAAAAATAAAATAATCAATTTTTAGAAAAACGAAACAACAGAAGAAAAACAATAAAAACACAAAAGTTGCTAAACTTTTTGGGAAAACCACACAAGTTACAATAACATTTCATTCAACCAAAACTTTCGCCTAAATTGTATCTACAAATTTTTTGTAAAACCACTTTACGCTAGGATGCGTATTTTTGGTTTAAATCGTGGAAAATAACATTGCACACAAACAAATTAAATTTATGGAAAAACGACACAAGTTGCAATAAAATGTATAATAACAAAATTGTTTTTTTTTTATAGAATGCGCACTTTTTTTAATTATTAAAACAATACAAACAAAATACGTCTGTTTTAATACCAATGCATATTATGAATTGTGATAATATACGTTTATTGAAATCATATACATTTTTAGGGTAGCTGAGAATAAAATCTAATGCAAAATAAGGAACAGATATTGAGGTAATCATGATAAATAAAATTTGTACTTTATTTGACAATATGTGAATAAGCGATCCCAGGCCGAGTTACAGAAATAAATGTCATACAAAATTTAATATAATACATAGTGTTGAACGTAATGTAAACAAGATCGCATTGTGGACAAAATCGAGTGCGAGGCACGAGACACGTGGTGAGAATGTGTTCGTTAAAACCGAAAGAGGTTTAACGAAAGAGATTTCACAATCACCAGATTACAGTTATCGATACTTCAACATTTAGTTTTAAGAAGTCTGTGCACAAATGTGTAAAATTTGAACGCAACCTAAAATTGTTAAAAAATGTTGAGTCTTTTGGAAATCTAATGATCTATTAATAAAAACTTCAATTTCGAAGAAAAACCACTAAAACAATCCGAAATTGTTTAAGCTTGTAATTTTTTTTATTTTCAATCAAAATCGTTAAACTTAAATGTAATGAATCTTCCTTTAAAAACACAAGTTGCAGGTGAAGGCACCAACATAACCTACAGTTAAATGTATTTTTGCAGTATATAATAGGCCTTAATGAACATTATTTATAACCTACAGTTGTTCAATATTTTTATATATTCTTTGAAATCTATGTTTTTTTCAAATTTTAAATACTAATAATTTCGGACGAAAATACTTAGATGGCTAAAAATTTGTCAGAATTCTAAATCTTCTTCGAAATCTAATGATTTTTCTTCATAAAAGGGATTTTCGATGGAACATGTTAATATAACCTTTAAACTTTTAAAAAATTGCAAATCTTCTTAGAATTATAGGATTTTGGTCAAGAGAAGAAAAACAAAAACATTAATTTTTTTTTAATAACAACACAAGTTAAGAAAAAAAAATTAATACACAAAAGTTGTTCACCCAAGAAGTATCTGCAAATTTGTTATGAATAATTTTTATATAGGACAAGTAAATTTTCTTTCATCGTGAAAAATAAGATTGAAAATTAAAAAATTAACACGCGGCTTGCTTCGCTCACTAAGCTTGAGCGCGTCTAGGACGCGCGACTTTTGGTTCTCGCGCTTCGCGCTCGGTAACATATGTACCTCACACTACGCACTCGGTCTTTGTATTTCCCCCACATTTGAGCGCAGGCCTTTTGAAATTAAAGGTCAAAGCATCAACAACTGTAATTTGGTGATTGTGAATTCTCTTTTGTTGAAGCTCCTTCGGCTTTAACGAACACATTCTCATCACGTGTCTCGTGTTTCGCACTGGATTTTTTATTCTCAGCTTTCCTGAAAAATGTATCATTTCAATAAATTTATATTATTAAAATTCATAATATGCATTGCCCATGTAGAAATAGCAACACTTGGCCCTATTAAAAGTCGGGCACTAGTCGGGGGCTAGTCGGAGAAAGTCGTTCGCTAGCCGGGTTCTTTTTGGTGAACATTTCTATAGTCGGAGGATGAGCGGGGACTAGTCAAGCTATTTCAATAAAACCTTAATCTTCTCTGTAAGCCATTTTTATGTCAAAATTCCTAGGTGGGTTCTAGTCGGGGTCTGGTCGGGCTATTCTTATTTTGAAGTTTATGACAGAGTGTTATATATAATGAATTAATCTCTACAAACGAGCAACGATTAAATTGTTTTTAAATAATAAAAACACATTTAACACAACTAAATATTTAAATCTTGTAGAATGTATAGAAGAATATTTTTAATATTAATTCAACGAGACTTTAAGACTCTCCATGTGTTCTAAAATTTCGAAAAACTATGAATACGAATATCGCGGAAACAATTTTTTCTCTGTTTTCTTTTTTAAGGGAAAAAAATCTAAGTTCCATCTTTATGATAAATGTTGTAAATGTTCAGAAAAAATTACATTTGATGTAATTCTTAATCATTGTAAAATAATCTAAAACACAGAAAAAGCAAAACGTTACAGAAAAGTTTGAAAAAATTTGTTATTAAAAAAATTGTCGCAGTACGCGATAAAATTTCTAAGTTGCGTCGATACGAATTTTAAATGCTCATTAAAAATGACGTTTTATGGTATTATAAAAAGTTGTAAAATAGTCTAAAACGCGAAAAAATAAAATATTACACGAAGATTACACGTTATTACAATATATTACACTATATATAAACTATATATAATTTTTACGTCTGGGTATATCTCCAATAATTCTTTTTTTATCAAAAAAAGTTGTGAGGATAAATTGTCCGTCTTTTCGAGTGCTAATAAAAACCGTGCATAGAATTTTTTAATTAAAAAAAGTGGTATCAACAATTTTTAAAATGCGCTCACTTTTTGAATTTTTATCCAAAATGGCTGGCTAACGAACTTGACCTTCATTTTAGGACACTTGAAGAATATACCAAAGCCCAATCCAATATGTCAATTTTTTTCCAAAGTTATCGTGCTAACAGACTAAAAATCTACAGACACACGTATACACAGACAGACAGAAACACAGGCACACATACACAGACAAATTCGCGAAAACCTGTTTTTTGGGTTTAGGGGGTCTCAAAACGTGGACGTTTGACAAAAACGTGGTGGGGGGCGTGAAATTTTACTCAAATCTAATACCTTCTCTGACGAGAATGTAAAAAGAGTGGGGGAACTATCCACACCCCCAACGAAACTATTTCCACACCTGCGTCTATTTTTAACTTCCCTTAAAAAAAGTAATTAACAATACTTCCTCATTCCTAACTATATAATAAAGACCATTTTCATTTCCTGCTCTTCTCTTCTCTATCGAAAATATGAAAAGACACCTTTAATATAAAAAGAGTGAGCAAACTATTTTCTCTCCGAACGAAACTATTCCCACCCCTTTGTCTATTTTTTATGTACTCTATCGCATTGTAATTCACAATATTTCCTCATTCCTGACTGCAATAAAAACTATTTTTAATTTCTGCTTCTTTCTTTTCTATCGAAAACATTTCAAGTCAGCGATAATATAAAAAAGATTGAGGAAACTATTTTCTCTCCCAAACGAAACAATTTCCACCCTTTCGTCTATTTTTCATGCACCCTATAAAAAAAGTGATTCACAATACTTCATTATTCCTAACTATAATAAGGACCATTTTTGTATTCTGCTTCTCTCTTTTCTTTAAAAAAGATTTAAAGTCAACGATAATATAAAAAAGAGTGAGGAAACTATTTTCTCTCCCAACAAAATAATTTCCGCCCATTCGGATATTATTCATAAACTCTATCGCAAAGTAATTCACAATACTTCCTCATTTCTAACTATAATAAAGAACATTTATATTTTCTTTCGAAAATATTTAAAGACAACGATAATGTAAAAAAAGAGTGAGGAAACTATTCACTCTCCCAACGAAACTATTTCCACCCCTTCGTCTATTTTTCATGTACCCTATGACAAAAGTAATTCACAATACTGCCTCATTCCTGACTATAATAAAGACTACTTTTATTTTCTTCTCCTCTTTCTTTCGAAAATAGTTAAAGATAACGATAATATAAAAAAGAGTGAAGAAATTAGTTTCTCTTCCAACGAAACAATTCCACCCCTTCGCCTATTTTTTATGAACTCTATCACAAAGTAATTCGCAATATTTCCTTATTCCTATCTGTAATAAAGTCCAATTTTATTTTCTGTTCCTCACTTTTCTATCGAAAATATTTAAAGACAACGATAATATAAAAAAGAATGAGGAAACTATCTTCTCTCCCAACGAAGCAGTATCCACCCCTTCAACTATTCTTCATGCACCCTATCTCACCCTCTTCTTTTTGTGTGGGCAAGTGCACACACGTGCCCTTAATCGAGGTAATGTGCGAGTATGTTGGTAGGTTTTGTCATCCTCTACTTTTCCCGAGCTTGATGCTTGCGCCTCTTGTTATGGGGGTGGGCGTCGCGGGCGTCGCGACGCCAGGCGTCGCTGACGTCGAGCCGGCGGCTACGGAGGGGGCACTAGGTTCTGTCGTGAAACACGGCTGCTGGTTTCCAACAGCCCAGAGTACGATATTATACCACCCGATTCGCGTCGAGCCTAGCCCGTGTTCAATAGGGCCAAAAAACAATTTTTTTTCTATTCTTTCCGCGAATCGGCGGCACAAACTTCCGGTTCCGGAAAATTCTCCAAGCGAGTCCAGCGCTCATCGTCATCCCCTGCGCCGAAGGGGTGGCGCTCTCGAATAATATCGAAAGCCGAAAGCTGAACTCAGTGCATTCGAGGGCGATAGTCCCGAGCCGCGAATTGATCCTACTTTTGCCTTGTGGTTCTCGACGTCGCAGGAGTTTCAAACAGGAAGAGGGATTATCTCACCCAGGGAGAAAAATAAAAAGAAAAAATTCCGGTGAAATGCCCGATTTCGATCCCTCCTGGGCTCAGTGCGTGTGAGAGGCAACGGGAACGCGATAAAAGAATATAAATAAGCAAACGCACCCAGATATCTATTTATAAGTTTATAGTGAGCATATAGGCGAGGAATTAGTGCGAGAAGAGGAAGCGGCCAGGCGCGAGACTTGTTGGCGTGTGAAAAAAAACCGTGAGTGCAAGCTCCAGAGGCCGAAAAAAATCCCGAAAAAAACACCCCCGGCGTTTTCGACATTTCCGACACCCTAGCTCTTTCAGTTTCACACCACCCTCGGCCCCGTCGTGACAGTGAGTGCGAAACAGGTGCAATACGAACGGATATGACGAGCGGATCCGCCCGGTTCACGTGATATTAGAATTCTTCGCTGTCCTTACGATGTGGTGAGTTGAAAGTTCAACGTCTTCTGCATTTTTACATCACTCCTTGTGAATTTCCGCCCCACACGGAAAAAATAAGTTCTCGAAATTTTACTTCACTGTCTGAGACTTTTGGATAGTCCACAATTTTCTAAAAATTTCGTATAACGTTTATTACGTTCGCAAAAATTTTGCACGGTCAATAAAATTAAAAAATTCAAATTCTTAGAGGTGAACATTTTTGCATTTAAACAATTTTTGATTCAGAAATTTTTTATTCAAACGCTCAATAATTTACATGTATAATATTCTGGTGAAAAATTGAAATTTACGCTGTCATTCTAAAGCTCAAATTGAATCAATCAATCAATTTGTAAATCTTAAAAATTATATCATTTTAGGCAATTTTAGGTTAAAAACATTAACAATTTGAACGATTTTAATTTTTTTTAAACGAAATATTTTTTCTAAATATAAGTAAAATTATTTTAATTTTGAATCGTTTAAAATTGATCATTGTTCAATTGTTATTTATAATTCGAAATTCATCATTTTCACTAAAAAATTACAATCTTTCTGAATGGAACAATTAAAATTCTAGCGTCAAAGTCTAAATTTAGGGGGACGATTGAAAAATCCCGAAAAATAAAATTGTCGACATTATAAAATACCCCTCACTATAAAATTGCCGACACAGGAAAATTTTCGAACCTAAACAGTTGAAAAATTGTTTTAATAATAGACAAATAATAAAATAAACAACACGTTCATCAAACAGAAGTATTTATTTCAGTTATTATTTTTATTTAATCATTTACCAATTTCTGCATTGTTTAGATTCGGAAATTTGATACATAATTCATGAATTTCCCTATGGTCGGCAATTTTAAAGTTTCGGATATTTTATAATGTCAGGAATTTTCTATTATCGAGAACTTGAAAATTCAATAATATAATAAACTGTTGAAAATTTTATTATTCGGGAATTTAAAATTGTCGGAAATTTTTCAATTACGAAAATTTTCTATTTCAAATATTTTCTAGTTTGGGAACTTTCCAGTTTTTGGTTCAAAATTAATGTTTGGGTAAAAAATTCAAATACTTGGTTCAAAGTTAAACTACTTTGTTGAAAATTCATATCTTTGGTTCAAAATTTAGTTATTTTATTGAAAATTCGCCTTTTTTTTGTTAAAAATAAATTTTTTAAACTGCAAATGTAAGTAGGGAAGACCACCCTACTGTAGATAACCATTAATTAAGAGAACAAAAATACCTAAAATAATTAATTATAATTTTAATTTATTAATACATATAGTATCGTAACTATTCATTAAATTTAATTATTTTACAGACATTAGTATTTCAAATGAATGATTATCTACTGTATGTTCATTATCTATTGTAGCGTGGTCTCCCCTATTCCAATTTCGGTTAAATATTGATTTGTTAAGGTTGAAAAATCAACTCTTTTGTTGAAAACTTCTCGTTTTAGTAGTATTCAAGTGTCTTTGAATAATAATAAAAATCTTTCTTTACTGAAATATTAACTATTACATTTTTCGTTGACAATTCATCTTTCTTGGTTGACAATTCAACTGCCTAGATAAAAGTTGAACTACCTTGTTAAAAATTCATTCTTTTAGTTAAAGATTCATCACTTTAGTTGAAAATTGATTTCTTTCGTTGAAAATTTAACTATTTTTTGAAAATTCGTTTTTTCGGTTTGAAAATTTATCTGTTTTGGTAGCATTTTTTGTTTGTTTTGATAAAAATCCAACTTGTTCGTTGATATATGAACTATTTTGTGAAAAATTGAGAATTGAATTAAAATTGATAGATTTTTCTTTTGAAAATTTGTAAAATTCACGTTCAAAAATAAATTCGCTGACATTTCACGGTTTTTCCTGATCTGAAAAAATTTCCGGTCATTTCCGATCTAGCGGTCACCTTGTTACAATCTTCAAGACAATCCTCGAAATAATGATAAGAGTCCCATTAGAATAATTAAAAATTTTAAGTGAACAGATGAATTTTCAACCAAGAAGATTAGTTTTATTTTAAAAAACTCAAATTTTCGACAAAATACTCCAGGTGAAAAAAATATATAAAGTTCGCACACAATTGAGAAAATTATGTATAATTTTCATTTGTTTCATGCAAAAAAATTGAACATGAATTATGAACCAAATAGTTGAATTTTCTACTAAAAAAGATCAATTTTGAACGAAACATGAAATAGATAAATTTTCAGTAAAAACAATTTTTAAACAAAAAAAAAAAGAAGAATTTTCAACAATATATTTAAATTTTCAAAAAAAAAGATGAATTTTCAGCTAAAATGATGAGTCTTCAACCAAAAATATTAGTTTTTAACAAGGTCGTTCAACTTTCAACCAAGTAGTAAAATTTTCAACAAAAAAGACGAATTCTCCACGTAAAATGTAATATTTCCACCAAAAAAGACAAATGTTCAACAAAATAGATGAAGTTTCACCTTTCAATTTTCTACAAAAAAAAAAGAATCTTCAACAAAATAGATGCATTTAAAACCAAATAGTAGAAGTTTCAACTAAATGAAGATAAATTTAAAAAAAGTTAAGTTTTAACTAAAAAAAAAACAGATTTTCAATAAGACAATTCAATTTTTAACCAAAGAGATGAATTTCCAACTTCAATGAGGAATCTTCAACCAAAAAATTATTTTTTGACAAAATAGTTAGTTCCTCAACCAAAACAGATTATTAAGGGTCTTCCCCGGACGTGATTTTTAGCCCATGTATTACAAATGACAACTTTTCTCCTAAAAGGATGGATTGTTTGATGTCATATTTTAACCACATAATCTAAGGGTGGAAATGCAATACCTATCAGTGCCCCTTTTTCGAAAAATGATCTTGTCGTTGTGTTTTTTTAATTAATCGAAAATATGCTGGATTTATGCGCCTGGTAACGAGCAACCCGCCACCGGTAGAGTACCCACGATGAACCAAAAATAGGCGTTCCCCGTTTCAAGAAGCCTGTTTTCGGTTAATCATGGATACTCTCCTGGTGGCAGATTGCTCATTACCAGGCGCATAAATCCAGCATATTTTCGATTAATTAAAAAAAACACAACAACAAGACAATTTTTTTAAAAAGGGCACTAACAGAGGTTGTATTTTGACCTTCAGATTATGTTTTTAAAATATCACATAAAAAAATTCATCCTTGTAGGAGAAAAGTTGTTATTTGTAATACATGGGCTAAAAATCAAGTCCGGGGAAGACCCTTGATTGAACAGTAAGCGAACAAAACGTGAAAAAATGATCTTTCATCTCGTTTTTAACATCTTTTCGTAAAATAAAATTTATTACCAAATTTTTTTAATTTCTGATTATAGATTCATTACGTAAATAGGTCAAACTTGTTTCAGATGCATAAACTTTATATAATTCATAGACTTTATAATATTTCTTTTATAATATATAATTTTACAGAACTAAAAAATTTTTTTTTATTGAAAATTTAGTAACAATGTATAAAATTATCTTCTAATTTCATATATAAACAAGAAATTTTAAATTTATATCATTAGAACATGAATGAGCAGTGAAATATGCCTTTACTGAATCAAAAGTAAATAAATCTGTTTTCATTTTGCTTATAACTTTAAGGCAGCATTAAATAAAAAAAGTTGTTTTGCATTTAAATTATTTGACAGCAACCAAACAGTTGAATTTTTAACCAAAAAAGGTTCATTTACTACCAAAAGAGATAAATTTTCATGAAAAGAGTTGATTTTTAAAGTTAGAAACTAGAATATTTTCGAAAAACTTTGACCTTTGATTTTCAAACGAAAAAAGATTAATTTTGTACCAAAAGAGATGCATTTTGAAAGCCCAATTATCAACGAAATAGCTGAATTTTCAATGAAAAAAAAATCATTTTTGATCACAAAGTTGCATTTAGAATCAGATGATTGCACTTTCTAGCAAAACAGACGAATATTCAATAAATAGTAGAATTTTCTACCAAAAAATATGACTTTTCAACAAAATGTTTCTCCTTCTTTATTTTTAATGTTTCCCCTCAGGGTTCAAATAACTTTCGTTTCTTTACATGTTCATTACTTATTTTCTGATATAAAAGATCTAATTCATAATTTTTAAACTTTAATTGTGTCGGAGCAAACGAACCAACGAGTGATCGAGTTTTTTGAGCACATGACCCAGTGAGTTGAGTTTGCAATAAAATAATAAAATTTCCAACCGAATAATAAAATTTTTATCTAATGAAGATAAATTCTGGACCAAAAATATAATAGTAGACTTTTCACCCAAAAGGAATTGACTTATAACGAAAAATAGTTGGATTTTCTTATTGGGTTCTATTAATTCAGTTCACATTTAAGCAAAAAAAAAAAGGGTGAAGTTTCTCGAAAATAGGGGCAAAAGAGGAATTCTTCAAAAAAGGGGAAAAGAAGATTATAGAGAAAAGAGTTTGAAGTCTGATATTCAATGGCATTTTCATACCATAGATTACTATTTTATACATAGATTACTTAAATTCTATTTTAATTTTTTGATATAAAATCTGAAATAAGATGAAGTAAAGTGGCTAAAGTGACCTTTTTCTTTAAAAAAGTGATTATAGTAACTTTTTCTTAAAAAGGAGACTGAAAGGTGACTTGAAAAAAAAAGGATGGAAAGTTTGAAATGCGTTTAAATTCACCTAGGGAAAGCTGATTTTGCATTTGTTATCGTTGAATTATTTCCTCAATTATTTCCCAGAGGTAGTGACAAAGAACGTCACATTTGTGTGCATGATAAAACTGAAAAATATATCAGATTTACTAATGTAAACTTTGGTTATTTAACCAAAGCCAGACATATTCAACAGAATTTAAATTTGTATTTAACATGAGCAAAAGTAACTTTATTGTCAAATATCATTGTATCATTGTATTATTTAAATTGAAATAATTTTTGTTGAAAACCAAAACCTACTCAAAAAGATGAATTTTGAACAAAAAATAATCAATTTTCAACCAAAAAAAAGAGGAAATTTTCTACAAAATATTTCAATTTCTAAACAAAGAACTGAATTTGTAAATGAAATAATGAATCTTCAACCAAAAAAATTATTTTTTAATCTGATAGTTGAATTTTCAACCCAAAAGATTATTTTTTTACTAAAAAAAGACAAATTTTCAACAAAATAGATGCATTTTCAACAAATTAGTTAAAGTTTCTACCGAACGGATGAATTTTCAACCAAGAAGATTAAATGTCTATCAAAAAAGATAAATTTCCGACAAAAAATAGAATAGTCAAATTTTCAGTTAAAAAAATTAATTTTCAATAAATAAAACTAATTTTTAATCAACGAAATGAATTTGAAAGAATTCGTTAAATTTTCAACAAAATACATGAATTTTCAACCAAGAAGATTAATTGTCTATCAAAAAATATAAATTTTCGACCAAAAATGGAATAGTTAAATTTTTAGTTGAAAATATTAATTTTCAATAAATAAAACTAAGTTTAAGTCAACAACAATTTTCAACTAAATGGCTGAATTTTCAAACAAAGAAGATAAATGTTAAACCAAACATGGAATAGTTCAATTTTCAGTATAAAAATTCAATTTAAATAAAAAAAAAAAACGATTATTCAACAAAATATTTCAAATTTTTAAGCGGAGAAAATAAGTTTTAACTAAAATAATGAATCTTCAATCAAAAAAATTAATTTTTAACCCAATAGTTGAATTTTCATTTCAAAATATGAATTTTTTACAAAAAAAAAAAGAAACAAATCTTCAACAATATAATGAATTTTCAACCAAATATTGAATTTTTAAAGAAAATTTCAAACTAATAGTTAAATTTTCCACCCAAAAAATGGATTTTCAACCAAAAAGGTGAACTAGTCACCAAAAAGATTAATATTATACCACAAAAGACAACATTTCAACAAAATGCAGAAATTTTCAACCAAATAGCTGAATTTTCAGCTGAGGAAGATAAATGTTGAACCAAACATGGAATAATTACATTTTCAGTTAAAAAAATTAATTTACAACAAATGTTTTTTAACAAAATAGTTAAATTTTGTACAAAAAAAAGGGGTTTCAACTAAAATAATGAATCATCAACCAAAAAAATGAATTTTTAACAAAGTAGTTCCACTTATAAGTAGTAGAACTTTGAACCAAAAAAGGTTTTCTGTTAGAGTGTCAACTTTTGTAGTGAAATTTGTCACTATAGAATCAAGGAATAAAGAGCAGCTCAATTTTTTTTTATAGAACTAGCAAAAATTAACCGTTTGTGGTAAGTTCTAATTTTCAAAACTATTATTTAAATGTAAATATGCAATGAAAATTTTGAAAAATGGTTATTTTTCATTTACTGTAAAAATACCACTTTGACTGTTAATTAACAATAGAGTTACTTTATTGTGCTCGTGTCAAATACAAATTGAAGTACTGGTGTATGCGTCTGCCTTAGTCAAATAAAATGTTACATTATAGATCTTGAATTTTTCTCAGTTTCATCATGCACGTAAATGTTACATTTTTCCTACTATTGAACTTTAAAAATAAAATGTTGACATAAAAATAATATAATTGAATACATCTATGTCACAAATATGTCCAGAATTCAAACAGTCGAGTTTAATTCTACTTTGATGAAGAGTTCATTTGGAAATACCTTGAAAATGTATTTTTTATGTTTTTTAAATGTTAACAAAATATTAAAAGTACGGTGTCGAATAATTCCACAGGCGGTGAGATATATTTTGTTAATAAGAAAAATATTCTACAAATTTTAAAGAATTGTAAGTAAATAAATCAAAATTGTTTCATTCTTATTGATTTTACTGGAATATACTTGCTATAATAAAAAAACTTCTGTAAATCATATAAAACGTTTTGAAACATATAAGATTTTCTGTAAAATCTATAACAAAATGTTGGAAAATGAACCAGGTTTCTTTTTCTAAAGAAAGGGCAATTAGTGCACAATTATCACGATGTCCTATAGAAATAAAAAAAAAGTAATAACAGTTTGCTCATTTTATTTTTGAATTGTAAATTTGAAAATCGTTCTTTCTTATTTCGAAAGAAGTGACGTGTAAACTAAGAAGAGTGTGGGACAAGTGAATATTTTTAGATATTGTTTTTCGAGGATCGACATTGTAGCACTATTTTGCTTATTTCGGAACGGCTGACACAACTGATGTAGATACCTATGTATAGTTCAGGACGGAGTCCGTTCACCCTTGAAAAGGCTGGATGACGTGATACGTCAAGTGGAGCGCAATTTCTATTTCATTTGGTTTTACGCTCCAATTTTTTAAAGTTCTCGCTCCACAGGGAAATGATCTTCGAAAGGGACATATTTTTTCAATCGTATCGATTGAAACTATACAGGGCTTTAATTGTCTTAATATTGACAAGTCAGACTTTTTGTTCTCACTGACACTATATGTACCGTCGAATGTTAAAACTGACACTTCGATTTTTCGTGTAAACTAGATTACAATATTCAGGGTGCGACCAGATGGCTTAATCGAATTTTTCTTTGAAGTTCGATTTTCAACCACATAAATTACTGTTCTACCAAAAACATCAATTTTCCACCAAAAAGATTAATTTTCTACCAAAGAAGATGAATTTTTAACTAACTACATGAATTTTCAACAAAATAGTTCAATTTTCAACTAAAGAAGATTAATTTCCAACCAAACATGGAGTAAAGGAATTTTCAGTCAAAAAAATTTATATCTAAAAAAAAACATTTCAACAAAATAGTTAAATTTTTAACCAAAGAAATGAATGTTGAACTAAGATGAATTTTTAACTAACTACATGAATTTTCAACAAAATAGTTCAATTTTTAAACCAAGAAATGACTTTTCAACTTAAATGAGGAATATTCAACCAAGAAAATTAATTTTCTACTACAAAAGAAAAATTTTCAACAAAATGCAGAAATTTTAAACCAAATAGTTGAATTTTCAACTAACGAAGATCAATTTTCAACCAAACATGGATTAAATGAATTTTCAGTCAAAAAAATTAAATCTAAAAAAAAAGAAATTCAACAAAATAGGTAAATTTTTAACCAAAGAAATGAATGTTCAACTAAGATGAATTTTTAACTAACTACATGAATTTTCAACAAAATAGTTCAATTTTTAACCAAAGAAATGACTTTTAAACTAAAATGAGGAATATTCAACCAAGAAAATTAATTTTCTACTACAAAAGAAAAATTTTCAACAAAATGCAGAAATTTTCAACCAAATAGTTGAATTTTCAACTAACGGAGATCAATTTTCAACCAAACATGGATTAAATGAATTTTCGGTCAAAAAAATTAAATCTAAAAAAAAAAATTTCAACAAAATAGTTAAATTTTTAACCAAAGAAATGAATGTTCAACTACAATGATGAACCCTAAATAAAACAAATGAATTTTGAACCAAAATCTGTTGTTGAATTTTCTACCAAAAAGATGAATTTTCTACTAAAAAGGACGAATTTTCAACTAAAAAAGATAAATTTTCAACTGAAAATGGCACAGTTATATTTACAGTTTGAAGAATTAATTTTCAACTATAAAAACGAATTTTCAACAGAATAGTTAAATTTTTAATCAAAGAAATGAATTGTTGACCGAAAAGATGAATTTTTCACCAAAAAAGTTTAATATTTTACCACCAAAGACGAATTAAAAAAAAATGCATGAATTTGCAACCAAATAGTCAAATTTTCAACCAAACACGGAGTAGTTAAATTTTTAGTTAGCAAAAAGTAATTTTAAAATAAAAAAAAGGAATTTTAAACAAAATAGTTAAATTTTTAAACACAATAAATTAATGTTCATATATATTGATGAATCTTCAACAAAAAAATTAATTTTCAACCAAATAGTTGAATTTTCGACCAAAAAGATGAATCTTCTACTAAAAAGGACGAATTTTCAAAAAATAGTTCAATTTTCAACCAAAGAAATGAATTTTCAACTATGATAATCAATCTTCAGTAAAAAAATTATTTTTAACCGAATAGTTGAATTTTCGACCAAAAAGTTCAATTTTCAACCATTAAGATTAATTTTCTACTAAAAAAGGCGAATTTTCAACTGAAAAAGATAAATTTTCAACTAAAAATGGAACAGTTATATTTACAGTTTAAAAAAGTAATTTTTAACTATAAAAAACGAATTTCCAACAAAATTGTTAAATTTTTAACCAAAGAAATGAATTGTCGACCAAAAAGATGAATTTTGGTCGAAGAAGGTTAATATTCTACCACAAAAGACGAATGTTCAAAAAAAGCATGAATTTGCAACCAAATAGTTGAATTTTCAACCAAATACAGAGTAGTTAAATTTTCAGTTAGTAAAAAGTAATTAAAAAAAAGTAATTTTAAACAAAATAGGTAAATTTTTAACCAAAATAAATTAATGTTCATCTATAATGATGAATCTTCAACACACAAATTAATTTTGAACCAAATAGTTGAATTTTATACCAAAAAGATGAATTTTCAACCATAAAGATTCATTTTTAACCAACTAAGACGAATTTTTAACAAAATACATGAATGTTCAACTAAAAAAGATACATTTTTAACAAAAAAATGCAACAGTTATATTTCATTTGAAAAAAAAATTAATTTTCAACACAATAGAAACGATTTTTCAGTAAAATAGTTAAATTTTTAACAAAACAAATGTATTATCAAAATACATGAAATTTCAACTAAAAAAGATGATTTTTTAACCAAAAATGGAATAGTTCAATTTCCAACCAAAAAAAAAGGTTCTTGAATGAAAATGATGAATCATCAACAAACAAAATTAATTTTTGACAAAGTAGTTTCAAAAAGATTGACTTTTTTCTTTTCAACAAAATCTTATGATTTCGAACAATATAATAAAATGCGTTCATTCCCTAAGTTTATAAATTATACAATTAACTTTTTCGAAGTCAACATTTTTATTGAAATAATTGAGTACAATCTTTACAATATGTTAATATTATTTTAAACACTATTCAGAACTTCCAGTTTTTTTAAACAATGCGAAGTTTTCCTTTCTTTTTAAGTAATATCAGTAAAGTTTAGGTCTGCCTAATAAAAATCGCGAATTTTTTTTTTGGGCATGAAAAATCAGGAAAAAGCACAAAAAATAAGAAAATCAGGACAACGGTAAAAAATCAGGAGATGTCCTGATAAACCTGGACGCCTGGTGACCTTAACAATATTGGAGGATTACATAAGATTACAAGAGATTACATGGGATTACACAAGATATCATGAACTACAATAGGGTAACCAGACGCCCTGATTTATCAGGATATGTCAGGATTTCTTATCGCTATCCTAATTTTCGGTGCGATGTCCTGATTTTTCACGCTCGAAAACGAAAACTGCGATTTTTATTGCTTGGACCTAAATGATTTTCGGAATTTTTTTGAGGGCGCAGTCTCATTGAATTGCCTTAAAAAATGGAAGTTTTGAAAAGTATTGAAAATAATTAACATATTGTACAGATTGTATTCAATTATTTAAATGAATATGTTGACCTCTCAAAAGTTATTTGAATAATTTATAAACTTAGTGAATGAACATACAATTTTTTTATTTTGTTCAAAATTCAACAATTTTGTTAAAAAGAAAAGAGTCCATTTTTTTGGTCGACAATTCAACTATTGTGTTAAAAAGTCGTCTTTTAGGGTTAAAAATCAACTATTTGCTCGAATATTACCTTTTTTGTTGAAAATTCATATTTTTGGTTTAAAAATTATTCTATTTTTGCAATTTCTGCTTTAAAAAATAGACAAATTGGCTTCATCCTGGGATCATTTTATACAAAATTTTGGGGGTATTCAACCCTTTGAAGATAATTTTTTTAGCTCTGATGTAATTAAAATTAAGAGAACTTAATCAACTAGAATTAAATATTTCTTTCTTTGAATGTAAATTTGAATCTACACTTTTCAATGTTCCTAAACTCAAATTGAAAATAGTTCATGTTGGAGCGCCTAAAATATTGTACTAAAATATTTTAAATTTCAAAAACATTTAATTTGTATTGATTCAGCGAAAAAATATTCTAGCTTTAAAGTTTTATTCAAATTGTAAGTAGCTTAGTTTGTAACCGTTCAAATAAATGATTGTAAATTTATTATTGGTAAGATTTAAAAATAGAATTTGAGGCTGCTTAAGACTCCTATAAAGATTTAAAATTCAAGTGGATCAATTTTGAACGTTTGACTTTATATTGTTCAAGTTATGACATTTAATTTTGCAGTTGATCAGCTTAAATATTAAATATTTTAATTACTTAACTTTGCACATGTCAATAAAAAATTATCACTTTCTAATAATTCTTTATAAAGTAACTATAGAATAGGAAAAAAAGGTGAATGAAAGAAAAAGGGAGAACACAGGAGATTAGGGGAAAGACTGTGATCCCTGCTAACGAGATAATACCTATCGGGGGTGCGTCAAATCTACACAAGAAAATTGTGCATAAGGTAAATTAGACAAGTATTTTGGCAACTTTTTTGGTTCTGCGCACGGCGAAAATTCCAGTTTCAAATGTTCGTTATTTAATAAGACAAAAGTTTTAGTTACAGGTATGGAAAGAAATAGATGTGAATAAGTGAAATTTTTGGAATCAATGCTGACAAAAATTTCAATTTTGAACTCAAATTTTTATCATGTACCCAACATGACGAAATTATGGGTGCACGTGAGGAATTAATGCGAAATTTTTTATTCTACATGCATTGGTTGAATTAGGTATTAATTTGTGAAATATATTAATTAATACCAAAAATGTCACATTTAATCCTTAGGGGCTATGCATAAATTACGTAGAGGTTCTTTTTTTGTTGGCGGGGAGAGAAAAAACTTTATTTTTCTATGCTGTCATACATGGGGTGTACGTGGTCAAAACCATTTCTTAAATGAAATATGTTGTTGATAATTCAACAATTGTGTTTAAAATTAATCATTTTTGATTGGCAATTCTACTTAATCGTCGAAAATTCAACTGTCTTGCTGAAAATTCGTCTCTTTTGTTTTAGAATTCATTTAATTTTCTAGAAATTTAATCTTTTTTGGTTAAAAATGCAAATAATTGGTCGAAAATTCAACTGCTTTGCAGGTAATTCATATTTTCGGCTCGAAAATTCCACATTCTGGTAGAAAATTCAACTATTTGGTCGAAATTTGAACTAATTTGTTGAAAATTCATTTTTTTAGTCGAAGATTAATTATTAAACTTAAAAATGTATTTCTTTGGTTAAACATTGAACTATTTTGTCGAAAATCCGTTTTTTTTGGTTGCACATACAATTTTTTTAAATAAAAATTTTAGTATTTCATTTTTGGTTGCAAGTTTATCATTTTTAGTTGAACATTCATGTATTTGGTTAAAAATCGTCTTCTCTGGTAGAAAATCAATTTTATTGATTAAAAATGCACCTTTTTGTTTTCAAATTATTCTCTTTATGTTGAGGCTTCAAGTATTTTGTTGATAATCTGTCTCTATTTGATAAACTCAACTGTTTTTTATTTAAAATGAAAATCGTTTTGGTTGAAATATGAACCATTACATTTTTGGTTGAAAATTTATCTTTTTTATTTGAATTTTGTATGAAAATATTTTCTGGGTTGAAAATTCAACTACTTGGTTGAAAGTTGAACTTCTCTGTTAATACATAAGAAACAGTAAGACTTGACCCCAAACCCCCCTAAATCGTCTTACGTTATTTTTGGATCACCGCTAAATAAAATCACAAAAAAATACGTATGATATAAAAATATATGATATAAGCTTCATTAAAAAACTGGTGTAAGAAATAACTTGATTTTGAGATCTCAAGAAGGATGGAAACTGACTTAAAGAACTTGAAAGTAGTTTTACGGGAAGATCAGATAAAATATAGATTAAATTACGTTACACAATTTCAATAGAACGAGAGGTTACGTTCGCGGGGTGTGGTCGTGAGATAAATGGGTCAATCTCATTATATCTCATTCGCTTTTGATCTTTTGAAACTATTTTTCTCACAATCTCCTTTTTCCATTTTGCACATGTGTCTTATTTTTCGCGCGCAGTAGCTTATCGAGAAATACTCTTCGAGTTTCACGAGTGCCGCATTAAGGTACATTGCTATTTACGAGTTTATAGCAACCCATAAATTTTTGTCTCGGAAGTGCGCCGTTGCTTTCCATTTGCAATGCAAGCTGCATTTTGAAAGCAGCTGAAAAATGGAGACATTTAGGAAATTTTACAAAAATATTGAAGCAGATATCTTGGCGGCCGTTCAGAAACTACGTCAAAATGAAAGGGGTGGGGGCAGGGGTGTTAAGGCAGAATGTGACATCACACATGGAAAATATAAATTTGAATAACAATTTTTTTAAATGATTGAAAAAATTAAAATTAGTGATTTTATGTCATAAATAAAGCATCGAAATACAGAAATCACACTATTTGCCCCATTCCCCTCTTTTCCCCGTTTTTAAAGAATTCCTCTTTTTCTCCCCGTTTTGAAGAAACTTCCTCTTTCTCTCGTTTTTTCACTTAGATGCGAACTGAATTAATAGAACCTTATAAGAAAATCTAATTATTTTTCGTTCGAAGTTAATTGTTTTTAATTGAAAAGTCTACTATGCATTATATTTTTGGTTAAAAATTATACTGTTTTGATGAAAATTAAACTTTTTTGTTGGAAATTCGTATTTTTTTTAGTTGAAAATTAATTTTCTCAATTGAAAATTGAAGTAATCCATTTTTGTCTGAAAACTGATCATTTTTACCAGAAAGAAAATGTAACTAATAGGTTGGAAGTTGAACTAATTTGTTAAACACTGATTTTATTGGTGGTAGGTTGAACTATTTCATTGAGAAATCTTTTTTTTTTTTTTTGAAAATTAATTAATTTAATTGAAAATTTAGCTATTTAATTTTTAGTTGAAAATTGATCGTTTTTAGTTAAAAATTCAACTATTGGGTTGAAAATAGATGTATTTTGTTGTAAATTCATCTTTTTTGGTAAAAAATTAAACTTCTTGATTGAAAATTAAACTATTTACTTGAAAGTTGCACTACTTTGTTAAAAAATTAATTTGACTAGTTTAATATCCATCTCATTGGTTGAAAATGTAATTGTTTTGTTGAAAATTCATTTTTTTTTTTGAAAATCATATTTTAAAACTGCAAATTTAATTTAACAAATTTAACTTTTTTGTTGAAAATTCATATTTTTGGTTTGAAAATTTAACGCTTATATAGAAAAATCTTCTTTTTTGTTTAAAAATGCAACTGTTTTGTTGATAATTCCAAGGGTATTACTGTGTAAACATCTAGCGTAATAATGCGCAACAATACGTAGTAATGCGTAATAATGCGTAAAAATGCGTGATAATGCGTAATAGCGTATAATAATCGCGTAATAGCGAGTAGCTCCGCATTAAAATGTTAAGATCCATTGCTCCTTGATTTTTTAATTAAATTTGTTGTGCAAAAATATATAAAATAATACAGTGAAAAAATTAACAATTTAAATAATATGACTTTTGATCTAATACAGAATTGCTTAATCAAGCTCGCTATTGATCAGACTTCATGCATATGTACTTCAAAAACATAAATAATTGATTGAATTAAAAAATTATGTGTTATAAACCATTTATATACACATATACTTTAGTATACTCCGCAAATGTTGAAAACACTGATATTATAACTGACAATTATAAAAAACGTATATTTAACTAATACCCCGAAGGAACATTTATTCGTAGAAATGTTTGTTTTTGGCAATAAGTTCTGTCGAAAGCAAGTTAATACTAATATTTAAACAATGTTTTTAGATAATAATTAAATTATCAATTATTATAAACAATTTATTAAGTAAATACGCAACTGTAAATGTTTTTTACTTGAGTAAGTGCTTTTTTACTCTAACTGTTTTAATATCTCCTCAGCATTGATATTGAAAAAAAAGTTTACCGACAATTAAACAATTACTATTTTTATTAACAAATAGTATAAACATATGGCACAAATAAACATTTCTTCGTAGAAAAAAATCGTATTTTTCATTAAAGCTTCTTGAAAGCTGGTTAATATTAATATTTGATATACATGCTACATCAAAGTTATAATTTTTATGAAAAAATGTTTAAAAAATTCACAAATTCCACATAATTTGGTTAAGGACATTTAGATGACAAGAAAAAATTGTTATTGTTAAAAACATTTGTTTAAACCAATTTTTATCATGATATGTTACGTAATATTTTTAACAAATCCACTTTGTAGAAAATCCACGTATCCTAAATTATAGTGTAACGTTAAAGGTCAGTAATTTTTTCCACCATTCTGCAGAGAAATATCCAATAAAACAAAGTATTTTTTTAACAATTTTTCAAATTACTACCACCTGAAAATTTACTTAACATTTTTACGTGGCTTTGGTTTTGCACTATTTAATAAATATAACCTTAGATTTGTTCATCAACTTTTTTAGATTTGACGACAGATTAAACAGAAAGTAAAAATATCTGAAACCTTCAGTAATGAATTTCAACCTTGTTGTTAAAAATATAAAGTTAAATGATTTGATAAAAGATTTGAGAAAATTGCATATAATCTCGTTTCATTACATTTTAATTAGTGTTCATTATGATCGCAATCATTCCTTATGCACTATAAAATATAAATATTAATTATAAATTAAAATAAATATTAAAATGTCCATGTACATCGGTTTTCATACAATTTTAATTCAACACGGCTTTCACTAATCTGTATACAGATTACTTTTATTTAAATATATATTAAAAATGATTTTCTTCATTTGGAAGATATTTATAATTGAAAATTCGTCAACTTGTTTAATTTGGAATGATTATATTTTGAAATCATGCAATATTGCACATTTTTTTAAAAATTGCTTTATATTAAAGATTTGCTGTTGAAGATTCTTCAATTCTCAATGTGTATAATTTAGAATGGTGACATAATTTTGAATGCTTTGTTTTAATAGTTCGATTTTGAAGATTCATAACTGAAAACTCTTCAATTTAAAAGATGTATAAAATAAAAATTCTTAAATTTGGAGGATTTGAAAATCAAAAGTCACGACTTTTCAAATCCTAATCTTCCAAATTGAAAAAGTTTTAAATGTAAATCATCAGAATTACACAATTTTTAATTGTAAATGTTTAAAACTGAAATTTTGAAAATATAGAATTGAATATTATTCAATTCTTAAGATTCATATTTTAAAGTTTGGTATGTAATTTTGAATATTATTTTGGAATATGTAGTTCAACTTTGAAGATTTGCAATGGACAATTCTTGAATATAAACGATTTTCAATTCAAAAGTTTCATTTTTTTAGATTTACAATTGAATAAGGTTCATTAATTTGGAATGTTTGTAGTTTAAAATGATGTAATTTTAAAAGATTCAATTTTATGGATTTTCAATTCAAAATTCTTAAATGGTGAACAGTGAAAATGACAGCGTTAATGTATTTTTTTTTAAACTTCTAATTGTTTATATATGTAACATATATTTCGCTATATAGAACAAAGAATGGTAATTCAAGTGTCTCGGACAGTAATTAAATAACTAAATTGTGACTAATAAAGAATGTGTGAAAATACTTGAAAAAATTACGAAACATAGGCGGGGGGGGCAGTCAATTTTGTTACGACTTGTTACATGGGGGAAGGGAAGTGGTAAAAAATTGGAAAAAATGTGTAATGTAATTAATGGACGGCCCCCCATTAATGTGAAATTCTGTAGTATTTTACGTCGATTGAAATAGAATTATTAAGTCGTAAAAAACAAAACAAAAAATGTTTAAAGCTTTTGAAAATGACGTGTCAAAAAGTTAATAAAAAAAGAGTAGCGGCATGGTATCGCGTGACTTTTTTCAGTCACGGTAAGAGTAACACGTTACAAATCCGTAGGAAAAGTAAAGGTAACATCAATGCGTTGCTTTTGACTGGTAACGTGTCGAACCATATACTCTATAGTGGGGTCCAAAAATTCGATTTTCGAGTTTTGGTGATCGATCCCCTCCAATTTGTTCGTTTTCCGGAAAAATAAATTCCATACTTTTTTCAAATCGGTCAACATCAATCCGTGCCCCTGTGGAGCACTCCAGTGTGAAACACTGGCCTTGATTATAAAATTGTTATAAACAATTGGTAACACTTTCTCAGTGAAAAATATAATTTTTGTCTGGTTTTATTTCTGAGGATTTTTGAAAATCCGTAGATTACGAAAAGTAAGTCTTGCGAAAACAAATGAATTAGCGAATGACCTATTTTCCGCGTCCTAAAATTCGTGTAGTTGTGAAAGCTGCGACAGTTTGTAGTAGGTACAACGGAAAATAGCGGGGGCTCGCTGGTTGAGCCGAATGTCTTATGGCTTTTTGCCAAATCATGACTTTTTGGTCGTGGAGTGAGACGCGAAACGACATTGTATGCAGGCACATTTGCACGCACATTCCGTGACTGCTTTAACTTTAAGAGCATTTAGGAATGATAGCCAAACAGAGGGCGAATTACGCACACTTTGTTCGAAGGATATGCGAGATAAACACGCAATAGTGACATTTATAAAGAGAAACAGGGATAACAATTAAGTCGATCAAAAGATTGTCAAATGTTAAACTGCGGCCTACAAATTGTAATAGCATGTCAAACTCACTGACATAGATTCTGAATTGAATCGATTTACTATCTGTTCAAAAAATTTAGATATGTACCTTAATCTTTGGACAGATTATACTGGATATCTCAGCAGGAAAACATTCTAAAAATATGGGACAAAGTACATGTACATTATAAAAAACAAAGTACATTATAAATTTTCGGTCGATTAGCAATTATTTCCTGGTGAGTGAAAGATTAAAAAGTATCATTATCTTATAATCATTTTAGAATACTCAAATTTGAATAGCTGTTACTCCCTGAAAATAAATTACAAAAAATCTTCACATTTTTTACTTCTGAACATGGTCTATATAGTGTCAATGAGCAAAAACTTGTGCTTAAATGTTTAAAAAGTTATTTTCTTCTTCGAAAAATACAAAGAGCTTTAGCATTATTGAAGCACCCGCGTTCACGGCAGGAGACCTTGCCTGCGCTACTGTTACACTTACAACTATGTCTTTCTGTCATTGCGTTTCCTCAAATTATCGTAAAGCTCTTTGTATTTTTCCAAGAAGAAAATAATTTTCTAAACATCTAAGTGCAATTTTTTGCTCATTGACACTACACACATCATTTTCAGAAGCCAAAAATGTGTAATTTGCTTAAAGAATTATCTCCGTACGTTCTTTAGTTTCGGAGATGACACCTCCCTACACTTTTTTTATTAACTGAATATAAAAAATGATTATTTTTTACTTTAAATTGTATCATTTTACACAGGAGAGATCAAAGAAATTCATATATTTTTTGTAGATTTTTTGTAATTCATTTTTAGGGATAAACAGTCATTCCAAGTTGAGTATTCTGAAATGATCGTAAAATATTATGGTACTTTATCACCTTCCACTCGCCAGGAAATAATCGCTAATCAACTGAAAATTTCCAAACTCTGCATCAGTATAGGCAAAACCTTCATCTGCAAAATATTTTGTCCCATATTTCTAAAATTTTTTTCTCCTGAGATTTTCATTAAAATATGTACAAAAATCGAGGTATATAAATTTTTTGGACAGATATAGTAGGTCTCGGATACGAGTAAAATTCATCGGTTATTGATGGATTTTCGGAAATAATTTGTGAACTTTGAGAACGAATTGATAAACTCAATGCAGGGTGATTCATTCTACACGGTGAAAGAATTATTTTCGAAACTGAATACAATGATATATTTAAAGCCCCTTATAATCTCCCCTTACGAAAAAATATAGGAAATCCAGTATAGGTCTATAATGATCTTCCCATAATTAATTTCTCATACTTTTTCTTCGATTTTAGAAATATCATTACAGAAGATCATTATAAGAAACTCAGTATAGAAATGAAGAATGTTAAAATATTGCAATAATTGATGCAAAAACTTTAGAATGTACAAAAGAATGATTTATTTATATACTTAACGTAGGGTTTCAATAATTTTCATGAAATTTCAAGAAGTTCTAAATAATTCCCACGTACAGTGAAACCCGGATTTAGCTCCCCTGGATTGTGCCCTTCCGAGAATTGCCGCCGCGCCGTGGGGTTACGTGAGAGGCGTTTGCGGAGGGATGTGCGGTGTGCACTCAGGCGTGACAAAACAGAGATAAACAGGAGAGAGTGAAAATAGTTCCGAGCCTCTGGATTTAACGTCAAGGTCAGCCCTAAACCCGGCGCTAAATCTAGGTTCGACTGTATTTCAAGCGATTTCGTCAAATGTTAAGGCCTTTAAAACGATTTTATGGGATTTCCAGGCATTTTTATACTAATTTAAAAAAATTTCATCGGTTTTGAAGAGATTTAGAAATATTTCCACGGATTTCAAGGAATTTCGAAACATTTTAAGGGATTTTAGAGGTTTTTAAAGATTTCCAAACATTTTTGAGAATTTTAAGAAATTCCAAAGGATTTCAAGAGATTTCAAAATATTCATCGGATTTAAAATAATTCAGGTAGGATATTCAAACATTTGAAGATATTTCTAGTGAACTTTATAAAATAAAGGAAATGAAGTTAAATTTCAAGGGATTACTAGTGATTCAAAAGATTTCAAGGGATTTTAATGTTTTTCAAGGAATTTCACAAGATTTGAAGGATTTTATTGGATTTAAACAGCTTTTTAGAGAACTACAATCAAGAAGTTTAATTTAATTTATATTCAAGGGATTTCGAATGATTTTAACTGTACGGAATAAATTAAATTTTTATTTCAAGGGATATCTACGGATGTTAACAATTTTGAGGGATATGAATTAATAAAAAAAATTGTAAGGGATTTTAAAGATTTTAAGTTATTTTAAAAAATTGCGAAGAATTTCAAGGGATTTAAAAAGTTTGAGTGTTTCATAAGTATTCATAATTAGCGCATGAGAAACATCCATAAATGATGTTTAATGCAAATCATTCAATGTAACGTTTAAACTTTATTATTCAAATATACTTTTTAACGTTTTTCTCAATTCTCAGAAAAAAAATGATTTATGAGTCAGTTTGACGTACAGAATTGATTTTTAATGACATTTTATTGATTCTACAAAATTTCATGCAGCACAGTCATTAATTGACCAAGATATCCCATACAAGTCTAAAAAATCTGTTTATAATATAACATTTTCGTGGTTGTACTTGACAGAGATTTACAAACATGAATCTTCATGAGCTTATGTCACTTGCACTATCATGACCTACATTTCGACAAAAAAATTCATGCCAATATGTCAATCTTATCCAAAGTTATGGTTGAGCATAAAGGACAAAAAAAATTTATAAATATATTATTCTTTCTTTCAAAGGATTTTAAAGAATATAGCGCACTTAGAAGATTTCGATGAATTTTATGAGATTTCAAAGAATTTCGAAGGGTTATAATAAATTTATCAGAAATTTAAAATGATTTCGTAAGATTTCACGGATTTTTGGTGGTATGTATACAATTTCAAGGGACATCAAGGAATTTGACTGTATTTGAAGGATTTATAGAATTTCAAATCAAATTAAAAGTTTCCATAAGATCATAAGGAATTTCTATAGATTTCAAGAGATTAAAGAAAAATTGGAGAGTTTTCCAGAGATTTCAGAAGATTTCAGGAGAATTCAAGGGTATTTAGATTTCAGTGGATTTCAACACAAAAAAGAACAAGGCTTACTTTTGCTGCTTCTTTTTTTCAGGTCTTACTTCACCCGTTGCCGGGGAAACTTTATGCCATTTTCTTTTTTTGTAAAACTCAGTTTAAGTCCTTTTTGACTAAAAAAAGCTGCGTCTTAATTAAGGATCAAAATCCGACTTCAAATGAGCCCAGATATTTTGCATAAACGACTTCCAAAGACTTCATAATTTTTTATGGAATTTTAGGACATTAGAGATTTTATAAATTTCGATAGATTTCAAAGGATTTTAAATAATTTAAGATATTTTAAAAGATTACAAGGAATTTAACGAGAATTCAAAGTTTGTAAGAGGATTTTCAAAGAATTTCGTATGATTTTAAAAGGTATCCAGGATATCAATGATATTTAAAAGATTTCAAGGGACTTGTAGGATTTTAAAAGAAATTATAAGATTGCAAGGGATTTCTAAGAAGATTTCAAAGCTTTGAGGATATTTTAAAAAATTCGAAAGGATTTCACACAATTTTATACCAGATTACAAAAATATTTAACTCTTCAATGCAATATTTAAAAATTTTCATGACACTATTTTGTGATTATTTTGTAAAATATAAGATACTATTGACTATTTTGAATTTCTTAAATGAGTCCGAGGCCTGTAATTATCATGTACATTAGGGTGATTAAAAAGAATGATTTTGGAATCCGAACATGTACTCTAAATCCGAATTAGTAGACATTTTACTAATACAATTAGTAGCAAAATTAAAAAGCAAAAAATTAGTAAGGGTATTCTACTAATCTGCTTAGTAGTGCGGACTTACTATTTCAGTGCGGCCAAAATGTGAACCCGTGAAATCAGGTAGAATAACAGCGTCGTCAAAAATTAAAATATTAAAATTATTGTTAGTGTATCAAATCTTTGATAGAAAATAATATGAGATTTTCATTACAATTTTAATAATTTGTTTAAAGTAAAAAAAATTGGGTTGTCATTAAATCATTATATCGATGATTTTTAAGTTTTTTTCATGTTTCAAACTTATCACTTTTGAAGCAGCACTTATTCATAATCATCAGATCCAGTTTTCCTAAGCGACAAATGATTATTTAACCTAAATTTTAGACAGAATTAAAAACTCTTTTGTCTTCAAAAAAGCCTTTTTTGAAACACCGTATTGGTAAACTTCGGATAAGTTTAAATAAAAGTATCTACATACTTTAAAGAGCGAGAATTTTAAATTAGTTTATTTAATTTTTTGAAGTGAAAATTGAACTATTATCTATGATAATTGATCGTTTTTAGTTGGAAATTTAAATATTCATCTCTTTGCTTGAAAATCCAGTAGCTTGTTTGCAATTGTTTCTCTCCCTTGACGATTGAAAAATATTTTTAATTTGAAAATTAAACTCACGTCGAAAAGTAGTTTTTTTTTTTTAAATTCAACTGTTTCTGATTAAAAATTAATTTTTTTGGTTGGGATAACAACTACTTGATTTTTCGTTTAGAATTC
>JAABKJ010002419.1:0-28096 GCA_011634705.1 Andricus grossulariae | reverse complement strand
CTGAAAATTCAACTATTTGGTAAATATATGTATTTTATTAAGAATTCTTCTTTTTTGGTAGAAAATTAATCTTCTTGGTTAAATATTCAACTATTTGGTTGAAAATTGATTTATTTTGTTGAAACATCGTCTTTTCAGTAGAACATCAATCCTTTGGGTTAAAAATTTAATTATTTGGTTAAAAATTGATTTATTTTGTTAAAAGTTCATGTTATTGGTAGAAAATCAATCTTTTTTGATGAAAATTCAACTATTTGGTAAATATATGTATTTTCTTGAGAATTCTTCTTTTTTGGTAGAAAATTAATCTTCTTGGTTAAATATTCAATAATTTTCTTAAAAATTTGTCTGTTTGGTAGAAGATCATTTTTTTTGGTTAAAAATTCATCTATTCGGTAAAAATGTGTGTATTTTGTTCAGAATTATTCTTTTTTGATAGAAAAAAAAATCTTCTGGATTAAATATTCAACTATTTGGTTGAAAATTGGTTCATTTTGTTAAAAGTTTGTTTTTTTGGTCGAAAATTAATCTTTTTGATTAAATATTCAACTATTTGGTTAAAAATTGATTTATTTTGTTAAAAGCTCGTGTTTTTGGTATAAAATCAATCTTTTTTGCTGAATATTCAACTATTTGCTTAAAAATTGATATTTTTTGTTGAGAATTCTTCTTTTTTTTTTGTAGAAAATTAATCTTCTTGGTTAAACATTCAACAATTTGGTTAAAAATTTATATATTTTTTGAGAATTCGTCTTTTTTGGTAGAAAATCAATCTTTTTGATTAAATATTCAACTATTTGATTAAAAATTAAATTATTTTGTTAAAAGATCGTGTTTTTGGTAAAAAAACAATCTTCTTGATTAAATATTCAACTATTTGGTTAAAAATTGATTTATTTGGTTAAAAAATCGTCTTTATAGTAGAAAATCAATCTTTTTGGTTAAAAATTCATCTATTTGGTAAAAATTTATGTATTTTGTTGAGAATTTTTCTTTTTTGGTAGAAAATAAATCTTCATGATTAAATATTCAACTATTTGGTTAAAAATTGATTTATTTGGTTGAAAGTTTATTTTGTTGGTAAAAAATCAATCTTTTTGATTAACTATTCAAAATATTTGGTTAAGCATTGATTTATTTTGTTGAAAAATCGTCTTCTTAGTAAAAATCAATCTTTTTGGTTGAAAATTTAATTATTCGGTTGAAAATTGATTTATTTTGTTGAGAATTCATCTTTTTTGGTAGAAAATCAATCTTCTTGATTAAATATTCAACTAGCTGGATAAAAATTGATTTATTTGGTTGAAAAATCGTGTTTTTAGTAAAAACTCAATCTTTTTGGTTAAAAATTCATCTATTCGGTAAACATGTGTGTATTTTGTTCAAAATTTTTATTTTTTGATAGAAAATAAATCTTCTTGATTAAATATTCAACTCGTTGGTTGAAAATTGATTTTTTTGTTAAAAGTTCCTTTTTCGGTAGAAAATCAATCCTTTTTGCTGAAAATTCAACTATTTGGTAAATATATGTATTTTATTAAGTATTCTTCTTTTTTGGTAAAAAATTAATCTTCTTGATTAAATATTCAACTATTTGGTTAAAAATTGATTTATTTGGTTGAAAAATCGTCTTTTTAGTAGAAAATCAATCTTTTTGATTAAATATTCAACTACTTGGTTAAAAATTAAATTAATTTGTTGAAAGCTCATGTTTTTGGTATAAAATCAATATTTTTTGCTGAATATTCAACTATTTAGTTAAAAATTAAATTATTTTGTTAAAAGATCGTGTTTTTGGTTAGAAATTCATCTATTTGGTAAAAATTCATGTATTGTGTTAAGAATTCGTCTTTTTTGGTAGAAAATCAATCTTTTTGATTAAATATTCAATTATTTGGTTAAAAATTAATTTATTTTGTTAAAAGCTCGTATTTCTGGTAGAAAATCAATCTTCTTGATTACATATTCAACTATTTGGTTAAAAATTGCATTATTTTGTTAAAAGCTCGTGTTTTTTTATATAAAATCAATCTTTTTTGCTGAAAATTCAACTATTTGGTAAATATATGTATTTTGTTGAGAATTCATCTTTTTTGATCGAAAATCAATCTTCTTGATTAAATATTCAACTATTTGGTTAAAATTGATTTATTTTTTTGAAAAATCGTCTTTTTAGTAGGAAATCAATCCTTTTAGTTAAAAATGTAATTATTTGGTTAAAAATTGATTTATTTTGTTAAAAGTTCATGTTTTTGGTAGGTAATCAATCGTTTTTGCTGAAAATTCAACTATTTGGTAAATATATGTATTTTATTAAGAATTCTTCTTTTTTGGTAGAAAATTAATCTTCTTGATTAAATATTCAACTATTTGGTTGAAAAATCGCCTTTTTTGTAGGAAATCAATATTTTTGGTTAAAAATTCATCTATTTGGTAAAAATTTATGTATTTTGTTGAGAATTTTTCTTTTTTTGGTAGAAAATATATCATCTTAATTAAATGTTCAATTATTTGGTTAAAAATTGATTTATTTTGTTCAAAGTTCGTCTTTTTGGTAAATAATCAATCTTCTTCATTAAATATTTAATTATTTGGTTAAAAATTGATTTATTTTGTTAAAAGTTCACATGTTTGGTAGAAAATCAATCTTTTTTGATGAAAAATAAACTATTTGGTAAATATATGTATTTTGTTGAGAATTCTTCTTTTTTGGTAAAAAATTATTCTGCGTGATTGAAAATTAATTTTTTTGGTTGAAAATTTTACTTTTATGTAGAAAGCTCGTCTTTTATCTTGAAAATGCAAAATTTTGGTAGAAAATTCAATTGTTTTTGTCATGAAAAGTCAACTATTCCATTTTTGGTTAAATATTTATATTTTTTAGTTAAAAATTTCAACTATTTGGTTGAGAATGTATGTAATATGTTGAAAATTCGTCTTTTTGGCAAAAAAACAATCTTCTTGGTTAAAAGTTCAACACAAATTTTCAAAAATTTTTCAAAAAATTTTCTACTAAATAGTTGAATTTTCTACCAAGAGGATCAATTTTCCACCAAAAAAGGCGAATTTTCAACAAAATACATTAATTCTAACCAAATAATTCAATTTTTAAATAAAAAGGATAAATTTTCTATCAAAAATGGAACAGTTAAATCTTAAGCTGAAAAAATGAATTTTCAAAAAAATAAATGAATTTTTAGCCAAATACTTGAATTTTGAAGTAAAAAAGATGAAATTTCTACCAAAAATGGAATGGTTAAATTTTCAGTTGAAAAAATCAATGTTCAATACGTATTCAAGACAATACATGTGAGTTAAATTAAATTTAAAAAAAAATTCGAAAGATTCGTTTTTTTCGTAGACAATTAATCCTTTTGGTTGAAAATTCAATTATTTTGTTAAAAATTAGTTTTTTTAATTTAAAATTAATTTTCTCAACTGAAAATTTAACTGTTCGATTTTTGGTATACAGTTTATCTTTTTTAGTTGAAAATTTAACTATTTGGCAAAAAATTCGTGTATTTTGTTGAAAATTAATCTTTTTAGGTAGAAAATTTATACTTATAGTTGAACATTTAATTATTTTGTTTAAAATTCGTATTTTTCGTTGAAATTTAATCTTTTTTGTTGAAAATGCTACTGTTTGATTAAAAACTAATATGTTTAAGTTGAGAATTCAAGGATTTTGTTCAAAATTGGTCTTTTTTGGTTAAAGTCAACAGTTTTTTTATTGAAGATTAAATTTTTTTTCTTAAATATCAACTATTACATTTTTCGTTGAAAATTCATCTTTTCAGGTTGAAAATTCAATAACTTTGTTAAAAATTAGTTTTTGTTTTTATTGAAATTAATTTTGTCAACTGAAAATTTAACTATTCCATATTTGGTAGAAAATTTATCTTTTTTAGTTAAAAATTTAACTACTTGGCAAAAAATACATGTATTTTGATGAAAATTCAACCTTTTTAGTAGAAAATTAATCTTTTTGTTGAAAATTCATATTTTCTTTTGAATTCAATCTTTTTTGTTATAAATTCTACTGTTTAAAATTAATATGTTTAAGTTGAAGATTCAAGTATTTTGTTGAAAATTGTACTTTTCTGGTTAAAGACAACGGCTTTTTATTTAAGATTAAATTATTTTTCGTTGGACATATCAACTATTACATTATTCGTTGAAAATTCGTCTTTTTAGGTCGAAAATTCGTTTTTCTGGGTTAAAAGTAGAACTGTTTGGTTAAAAATGACCTTTTTTGTTGTAAATTTAAGTAATAAATATTTAACTATTCCACCTTACATTTTATTTTAATTTCGAATGATTTATTTTGAATTTATCTAAACAGTCAACTTGATATTAATTCTTCGTCAATTCAGTTCAACGGATTGAATTTTTCGAATTAATCCAAATTTTCAGTCTTTATTCTGATTTAATAATTTTTTATCAACACAGTTTGCAATTTTAATTTTTTTTTACCAAAATTTAAATTATTTTAAGTACTAAAATCTAATAAAACCCTTTTCCCGCGAAAATATTATGGGAAAAAAGTTTTACGGTGATGACCATGAATCTATGTTTTGATCCTGACCTTCCACTTTATCATGGCTTAGTAAGGGAGAAGACAAACAGAAAAAGGTGAAAAGCGGAGAAGATATTTCATATTATGTAAAGTTTGAAGACGAGATAAAAAAGTAAAGGGAGCCAGCATTTCAAAAAAAAGTAATACGATTATGCGGTTGCATAAGCAAACGGGTAAGTAATAAATCGTCCACTGATAAAATTAATTCTGTGGTTATGTACAGTTGACGACAATAATGTTTCTAAAATCTGAAATTATGTAAAATCTTCTCCTTAAAATAGCCTCATTCTGATTATAAAATATAAAAATATAAAATATAATATATATATATAAATAAAAATATACTCAAATTTTCAAAAGACATAAAAATATTCAAGCTTCCGTATGTTAAAAGGTGTTAGACATTGTTAAGAAATCCAAATTTAGCAAGTGATTAAATTTTGGAACGGGCAAAAATTAAATGTGCACAAATCAAAAAAGGTTAAAAAATTGTAAAGTAGACAAATCCAAAAAAAATCGAATTCTTAATAGCATTACAATTTTCAAAAAGGAAAGAATTTGAAAGCGTACGACTTTTAAGAGTTACAAGTATTTATAGAGTCCAAAATAAAGCACTCAAATTTTAAAAAGTTAAAAAATTTAAGGTTTCCAAATTTGAAGAAAAAAAATACTCGAATATTTGATGTTCCAAAATTAAAACAGTTTGAAAGCGCTTGAACTTTAGACGAATACAACATGTAAATGGTCGAAATTTTCAATTTTTAAGCAAGAAAGATTTTCCAGTCAAGAAAAAAACAATTCAACTAAATTGTTAAATTTTCTACGAAAATATTTCAATTTTCAACCCAAAAAGATGAATTTTACACCAAGAAGATTAATTTTTTTACCAAAAAGACGAATTTTCAATAAAAATATGAATTTTCAACCAAATAGATGAATTTTTAACTAAAATAGATCAATTGCCAATCAAAAATAAATAGTTAAATTTTCTGTTGAAAATCTTAATTTTCAACAACAAAAAAACGAGATTTCAACAAAATAGTTACATTTTCAACCACAAAAATTAATTTTTTACGAAAATGATGCATTTTTAAGAAAGTAATTCATCTTTCAACCAAGATTTTCCAGTCAAAGAAAAAATCAACTAAATTTTTTAATTTTCAAGCCAAAAAGACGAATTTTCTACAATACAGTTGAATTATTAACTCAAAAATATGAATTTTGAACAAGAAAATTAAATGTTAACCAATTAGTTGAATTTTCTACAAAAATACTTTAATTTTCAACTTAAAAAGATTAATTTTCCACTAAGAAGATTAATTTTTTACCTAAAAAACGAATTTTCAATAAAAATATGAATTTTCTACCAAATAGTTGAATTTTCAACGAAAAGAGATCAACTTTCAACATAAAACGGAATAGTTAAATTTACAGTTACAAATCTTAATTTAAAAAAAGGAGTTCACAACAAAATAGTTAAATTTTCAACCAAATAAATGAACTTTTTACAAAAATGATGCCTTTTTAAGAAACTAATTCATAGTTCAACCAGGATTTTCCAGCAAAAAAAAAACTCAACTAAATTGTTACATTTTCAAGCCAAAAAGACGAATTTTCTACAATATATTTGAATTTTTATTTAAAAAATATGAATTTTGAAGAAGAAAGTTAATTGTCAACGAAATAGTTGAATTTTCTACAAAATACTTTGATTTTTAACTGAAAAAGATGAATTTTCCACTAAGAAGATCAATTTTTTACCAAAAGGACGAATTTTCAATAAAAATATTAATTTTCAACCAAATAGTTGAATTTTTAACTAAAAGAGGACTTTCAACATAAAACGGAATAGTTAAATTTTCAGTTGAAACTCTTAATTTAAAAAAAGGAGTTTACAGCAAAATAGTTACATTTTCAACCAAATAAATGAACTTTTTACCAAAATGATGCATTTTTAAGAAACTATTTCATAGTTCAATCAAGATTTTCCAGTAAAAAAACAAAACAATTTAACTAAATTGTTAAATTTTCAAGACAAAAAGACGAATTTTTAATAAAAAAAATATTAATTTTGAACAAGAAAGTTAATTGTTAACCAAATAGTTGAATTTTCTACAAAAATACTTTAATTTTCAACTGAAAAGGATGAAATTTCCACTAAGAAGATCAGTTTTTGATCAAAAAGACGAATTTTCAATAAAATTATGAATTTTCAAACAAATAGTTGAATTTTCAACTAAAAGAGATCAACTTTCAACATAAAACGGAATAGTTAAATTTTCAGTTACAACTCTTAATTAAAAAAAAAGAGTTTTCAACAAAATAATTGAATTTGCAACAAAAAAAGATTAATATTTTGAACAAAAAATGTAATAGTGTATACATCTACAAAAAAATATGTAAATTTTTAATCAAAAGACAGTTGAGTTCAACCAAAAAAGACGAATTTTTAACCGAAAAGTTGAATATTCAATTAATAAAGAATAATTTTCAACAAAAAATGTAATAGTTGTTACTTCGAAAAAAAAAAAATTTATTGTACATAAAAACCAGTTCAACTCAACCAAAAAAAGACGAATTTTCCTCAAAATAGTTCAATTTTCAACCAAATAAATGATCTTTTAACAAAAATTATGAATTTTTAAGAAAGTTTTTTTTTCAACCAAGTAGTTTAATTTTTTAACTAAAAAAAATAATATTCTCAACGAAAAATATAATAGCTGATACACCTACCAAAAAATATTTCAATTCTTAATGATAAAGCAGTTGAATTCGAACAAAAATGACGAATTTTCAATTAAACAGATGCCTTTTTAACCAAAAGAGATTTAAATTCTACCAAAAGAGATGAATTTTCAACGAGAGACGAATCTTCAATACAAAACATAAATTTTAAACAAAGTTTGATTTAAAAAAAGGAAGGCATTTTCAACAATATAGTTAAATTTTCAACCAAAGAGATGAATCTTCATCCAAACTGATGAATCTTCAATTGGAATAGATGAATTTTCAGTTAAAAAATTGATTTTCTAAAAAAAAAAATTTCAACAAAATAGTTAAATTTTGAATCAGAGAGATGAATTTTCAACGAGAGACGAATCTTCAATACAAAACATAAATTTTAAACAAAGCTTGATTTAAAAAAAAAGAAACAAACAAGATAGTTGAATTTTCAACCAGAGATGAATTTTCATGCGAACTGATGAATCTTCAATCGGAATAGATGAATTTTCAGTTAAAAAATTGATTTAAAAAAAAAATTCAACAAAATAGTTAAATTTTCAATCAGAGAGATGAATTTCAACTAAAATGATGAATTAACAAAAAAAGGAATTATTTACAAAGTAGTTGAACTTTCAGCCAAGTAGTTAAATTTTCAAACAAAAATATGACTTTTTAAGAACAAGAATGAACTTACAACCAAAAATAGTTGAATTTTTTAATTGGGTTCTGTTAATTCAGTTCGAATTGAAGCGAAAAACCGAGAAAAAGGAAAAGTTTCTCGAAGATAGGAGAAAAAGCGGAATTCTTTAAAAAAGGGGAAAGCGTGTAAAGTCTGATATTTTCGTAAAGAGAATCATATCGCATCTCTCTAAATTTGAATTATTAAAATATAACTGAATGTTGGTTAAATTCTGCTAATCGCTGTAGCTATAATTGAGTCACTGAAAATTAGTAGAATTGTATTGATTGGATTAGTAAAACGATAATTACTAATTGATAATTTATAGTTGTATTGAAGAAATCAGGTAATTTTAAGATGTTATGTTCCAAATATATTTGCGCACCATTTTTTAATGTCAAATTGTTTAAAGTTTAAAATTTGTTCACACTAATAATTTCTTATTCATTTAATAAAACTAAAATTTCAAAATACACATTATTATAAATAATATTGAAGTATAAACAAAAGCTTAATCCGAAAATTGTTCTTCTATCAATTTATTCCAAGTCCATAATTGATTCACTGTAGTTACGGTATAACTGATTACATCAGTTAGGGTATTTTTACTGTTAAAATGAGCGAACTTCTGAAAATAACTGATCCATCAATTAAAATTAAGTGCACTGAATGAAATAGTAAAATTTCTACTAATTCAAATTTCGAGAGATGATTTGGAAGTAATGAAAAAAATGACATACTACTAACATGGCTGACTGTACAAGATAGGAAAGAAGCTCGGAGCCAGACACGACGTGGAGCTCGAGGGAGTTCCATTCGACTTGCCAGACTGCAGAGTGGATCTCATACACGATGTAGGAATGTAGGATGGAACGAAACGAGTTAGTCTAGACCGTAATGGAATGAATAGAATAGGATAGAACGAGCTTAGAAGAGCCTGTATGATTGTAGCGTCTCTACACTGTACAGTGTACATTGTACAAGGGGCACGTAAAATGAGTCGTCGATTGAAACTAGTTTCAATTCGTCGCGAGATAAATTTGCCGACCACCCAGAGACGACGATCAGCCCCAGGCAGTCTCGCCTACAATCTCTCCTCAACACAAACTCACCCCCCTGGCCTGTTGTAACCATAAACCATAAACCAACTTCCAGAGCAGAGCTTATTCCAATTACATAAATTGGAACCACTTTAATGATTTTTTTTCATAATTCATATTTGAAAACTGCCTGCCCCCATTCTATAGAATGCAACGCAGAAGGTACTAAATTTCGACACAGAAATTTCGAAAAATGTACAGTATTTGCCAAATGTAAGGGGAAAATGTTTGTAGAATGTTGTAGAACATTCTGGAATTTATGGCATCTAGGTAAAAGCCTTAATCCTACGAAAGCACCTACATCTACAATCTCTCTCCCCTCTCACTCTGAAGCACAATCTTACTCTGTTTCACTCCCACAAACTCTGCCTATCACTTTTAGACATACTCTCTTTCCCCCTTCCCATGAATTTCAAGATATCTCTTCATCGCTCTCACACTAGGTGTCCCCTCTCTCTTTTTTCTCGCAAACACACTTTTTCCTCCAATCACTCTCTAACTCTTTTTGTATCCGATGACTTTTGAACATATCTTGTATTGTCATCACACTCTCTTAAACATATCCACTCTCTCTTCCTCCCTCTTTATTTTCAACTCTCTCTGTCTTTCTTCCTCATCCTTTCTATCTCAGACTATCTCTGCATTGATATCACAATCACAGCCTTTCTCCCGCACCCTTTTTATCTCAATTTTTCTTTGCTTACCTCTCATACTAGCTGCTCCTCCTATCTCACACACTCTCTCTTTTTTCTCGCAAACAAACTTTTTCTCCCAATCACTCTCAAACTCACAGCCTTTCTCCCGCACCTTTTTTATCTCAATCTTTTTCTACTTAGCTCTCATACTAGCTGCTCCTCCTCTCTCATATACTCTCTTTCTTTTTTCTCGCAAACACACTTTTTCCTCCAATCACTCTCAAACTCTTTTTGTGTCCGCTCACTCTTAAGCATCCCTTGTATTGTCATCACACTCTCTTAAACATACCCACTCTCTCTCTTCCTCCCTCTTTATTTTCAACTCTCTCTCTCTCTCCCTGTTTTTCTCCCTCATATTTTCTATGTCAAACTATCTCTGCATTGCTCTCACACTCACAGCCTTTCTCCCGCACCCTTTTTATCTCACTTGTTCTCTGCTTACCTCTCATACTAGCTGCTTCTCCTCTCTCACATACTCTCTCTCTTTTTTCTCGCAAACACACTTTTTCTCCCAATCACTCTCAAACTCTTTTTGTGTCCGATGACTCTTAAACGTCCCTTGTATTGTCATCAAACCCTCTTAAACATACCCACTCTCTCTTCCTCCCTCTTTACTGTCAACTCTCTCTATCTAGCTGCTCCTCCTCTCTCTCACACACACACTCTCTCTCTTTTTTCTCCCAAACACACTTTTTTCCAATAACTTTCAAACTCTTTTTCTATCCGATCACTCCTCTTGTGTCGACATCGCACTCTCAGCGTCTCTCACAACACAGATACACCCTCTCACAGAGAAACGCTCCCTCAAATATACCCTCTCTCTCTCTCTCTTCCTATCTCTTTATTTTCAACTCTCTCTTCCTCTCTCTTTATTTTTAACTCTCTCTCTCTCTTTGTCTTTCTCCTCCATCCTTTCTATCTCAAACTACCTCTGCATTGCTCTCACACTTACAGCCGTTCTCCCACAACCTTTTTATCTCAACCTTTCTCCATTTAACTCTCATACTAGCTGCTCCTCCTCTCTCACACACACTCTTTCTTTTTTCTCGCAAACAAACTTTTTCTCCCAATAACTTTCAAACTCTTTTTCTATCCGATCACTCTTCTTGTATTGACATCACACTCTCTGCGTCTCTCACAAGCACAGATACAATCTCTCACAGAAACACACTTTCTCAAATATACTCACTCTTTCTTCCTTCCTCTTTATTTTTAATTTTCTCTCTCTGTCTTTCTCCCCCATCCTTTCTATCTCAAACTATCTCTGCATTGCTCTCACACTCACAGCCTTTCTCCCATACCCTTTTTATCTCAATTTTTCTCTGCTTCGCTCTCGTACTAGCTCCTCCTCCTTTCTCATACACTCTCTTTTTTGTCTCGCAAACACACTTTTTCTCCCAATAACTTTCAAACTCTTCTTCTATCCGATCACTCTTCTTGTGTTGACATCGCACTCTCTGCGTCTCTCACAAGCACGGATACAATCTCTCACCGAAACACACTCTCTTAAACATACCCACTCTCTCTTCCGCCCTCTTTATTTTCAGTTCTCTCTCTCTCTCTGTCTTTCTCGCCCATCCTTTCTATCTCAAACTATCTCTGCATTGCTCTCAAACTCACAGCCTTTCTCCCACAACCTTTTGATCTCAATTTTTCTCTACTTCTCTCTCGTACTAGCTGCTCCTCCTCTCTCACATACTCTCTGTCTCTGTTTTCTAGCAAACGCACTTCTTCTCCCAATAACTTTCAAACTCTTTTTCCATCCGATCACTCTTCTTGTATTGACATCGCACTCTCTGCGTCTCTCACAAGCACAGATACCATCTCTCGCAGAGGCACGCTCTCTCAAATATACCCACTCTCTCTCTCTCTTCCTCTCTCTTCACTTTCAACTCTCTCTCTGTCTTTCTCCTTCATCCTTTCTATCTCAAACTATCTCTGCATTGCTCTCACACTCACAGCCTTTCTCCCGCAAACTCTTTATCTTAATTTTTTCTCTGCTCCTCCTCTATCACACATTCTCCCTCTTTTTTCTCGCAAACACACTTTTTCTCCCAATAACTTTCAAACACTTTTTCTATCCGATCATTCCTCTTGTATTTACATCGCACTCTCTGCGTCTCTCCCAAGCACAGATACACCCTCTCGCAGAGAAATACTCTCTCAAACATACCCATTATCTCTTTTTTCCTCTTTATTTTCAACTCTCTCTGTTTTTCTCCCCCATCCTTTCTATCACCAACTATCTCTGCACTGTTCTCATACTCACAGCCTTTCTCCTGCATCCTTTTTATCTCAATCTTTCTCGACTTAGCTCTCATACTAGCTTCTCCTCCTCTCTCACACACTCTTTCTTTTTTCTCGCAAACACACTTTTTCTCCCAATAACTTTCAAACTCTTTTTCTATCCGATCACTCTTCTCGTATTCACAGCGCACTCTCTGCGTCTCTCCCAAGGAAGATACACCTTCTCATAGAGAAATACTCTCTCAAACATACCCACTCTCTCTTCCTCTCTCTTTTTTTCAACTCTCTCTCCCTCTCTTTGTCTTTCTCCTCCATCCTTTCTATCTCAAACTTTCTCTGCATTGCTCTCACACTCACACCCTTTCTCCCGCACCCTTTTTATCTCAATTTTTCTCTGCTCCTCCTCTCTCACACACACTCTCTCTTTTTTCTCGCAAACACACTTTTTCTCCCAATAACTTTCAAACTATTTTTCGATCCGATCACTCTTCTTGCAATGACACGCACTCTCTGCGTCTTTCCCAATCACAGATACGCCCTCTCACAGAAACATACTCTCTCAAACATACCAACTCTCTCTTCTTTCCTCTTTATTTTCAACTCTCTCTGTCTTTCTCCTCCATCCTTTCTATCACCAACTATCTCTGCATTGCTCTCACACTCACAGCCTTTCTCCCACAACATTTTTATCTCAATCTTTATCTACTTAGCTCTCATACTAGCTGCTCCTCCTCTTTCACACAATCTCTCTCTTTTTTATCACAAACACACTTTTTCTCCCAATAACTTGCAAATTCTTTTTCTATCAGATCACTCTTAAATACCCTTCGAATTGACCTCGCACTCTCTGCGCCTCTTACAAATACAGATACAATCTCTCACAGAGACACAAACTCTCATAGAGACACAATCTCTCAAACATTCCCACTCTCTTTTCCTCCCACATGATCTTCAACTCTCTCTGCCTTTCTTCCATATCTTTTTTATCTGATACTCTCTGTGCACTACTTTCTCTTCACCCTTTTTATCTCAATCTCTCTCTCTCTCTCTCTGCTTTGTTCTCGCACTCTTTTGGTATTTCTGCTTCACTTTCACATTCTCTCTTTATTCTCACCTCTCAAACTCCCCTGTATTTCTTCTTTCTATCTCTGTCCTACAAACACACATACTCCCTCTCACTTACTTACTCTCATTTACACTTCACTACACCATCCCGTTCATTCTCTATCTTCTATTATATTAACATACTGAACTATGTTCACAAATTAGAGAGAGGGAGAGGGGGTCAGTGAGAGACAGAGGGTGGTATAGCAAAGCAGGCAGAGTTTGATATTAGGACGAAGAGAGATTGTATGTGAGAGCGATATAGAGGAAGTGAAAGGATGAGCGGAAGAGGCAAAAGAGGGCGTGTGAGGGTGACCTTGGCGTTGCAAAGAGATGCATAGGAGTGAAACAGAAACTTAATGTTTAGGAGTATGTGCGTAAAAGAGAGAGAGAGGGGGGAGGGGGGAAAGAGAGGCTTAGAGTGAGATAGAAGAAGATAGTCTGAAAATAAGAAGTAGAGAGATTACGGGAAAGTTGGAGACATGGAGTTTCAGATTGAGGGGTAGCGAGTGGGTGCGAGAGAAAGAAAGTGTGTGTGTGAGAGACACATAGTGAGAGAGAAGCAGAGCTCTTGAGAATAAGAGGAAGAGAGATTATTTGAAAGCTGGATACAAGGATGTTCAGAGTGAAAAGGAGAGAATGTGTGTGAGATTGATATAGAAGGAGTTTGAGAGGGAACGTAAGAGGAATAGAGTGTGCAAGACATAGAAAATGTGAGAGCGGGACAAAGAAAGAGTTTAAGACGAGGGCAGAGATATAGAGAGTGAGACAGAGAGAGATAGGGGGGGAGGGGAGTTTACGTGTGGGAGAAGGATAGAGGCAAGGAGTTTACGAATAAGAGGAAGACAGATTGTATGAGAAGGACAGAGAGTGTGAAAACGAATCAGGGAGAGTTGAAGATTAAGAGAGAGAGAGAGAAACAAAGTGTGTGAGTTTGATACCGAGAAAATTTGCAAGAGTTTGAGAGTGAGGGGAAAAAAAAGTGCGAAATCACTCACAATCAGTAAGCATCACACGAACGGTCACCCATCCGAGCGCTACCCGCACCCGAAATGACTTAACGCCTGAGATCTCAACGAGTGCAAAATCACCGACCAGTTACTGCCATCGGTAAATCTAAATATTACTTTTTAATATTATAATGTCATTTATAGTGATTGAAGATCTGAGATTTGTAAAGCATATGAAAGATGGAGCGCCAATAAGGCCTATTTTTGAGCCCGAATCAGAAAGTAATTTTTTAAATGAAAATACATAGAAACTCAAATAGATTTGAAGCACTTTGTCCGCACTTTGTCGCATTAAAATAATTTTTTGACGCAATCAAATTAAATGATTGATCGTTTAATCAGAATGTTTCTTTTAATCTTTTGTAGTTATTTCCACTTATTGACCCTCCTCCTTTTAAAGCGACCGCCTTTGTAAAAAATTGCCCTGATTGAAATTCTGAAGCTCTCGAAATTCAAAAGAGCTTGAAAGATACATAAAGGATGTTCCAAACTTTGAACAACAAATTATGAAAAGACCAAAAATTAAAAAAAACTCGTATTTGGAATTGCAGTTTTAATTCGCTTGAATGTTCGAAAAACCTTATTTGATTACCATATCTGATCTTAAAAACGACTCCAGAAATTTGAAAGTTTCGGAAATTGACAAGATTTGAAATTCAAATTTTTAATGTCAATGTAAAAATCTAAAAGAACTGATACCAAGATAGATAAAACTGAAAAGCTTTATACACAAAATATTTTAAGAAATAAATGATAAGATAATTTGTACTGGATTATACTGTTTGATAGCACATGTCATATTATTTACCCACCAGGTGTTTTTATGTAAACTAGCTTTTTTTAACGTTGAAACATATCTTATGTTAGTTAAACTTTAATTCAAAATAAAACAGTCGAATGTCTTACCTTGAATAATTTCTCTGCAATTCACGATATATCACGTTTTTCGTGCTTTTTTGCAAGTGGTTCACATTGAATATCAAACATATCGACATAATACATGTATTATATATATGTATGTATATATATTTCTTAATGAACTCATTAACTTTTGATGACCTACTCTAATTGTGAAGAAAATAAGGTTTAATATACAGACAGAATTCCGATAGCCTTTAATAAATTAATTCGCTAAATATATACATTCATTCACTTGTTTTTTTTAGTTTTTTCGAGTAATCGATGATCGCACATCATCAATTAACTTAAATTAATTAATTAATTGCATATCTTCATTTTCATTAGTATCCTTATTCATGCGTTTATTTCAAAGAGAAACAAATTGATATTTCGAAGCGACCGAAATTTTGAAGCATTCAAATTCAAAATTTTATTTTTAGATCAATATACTTTCAATATAAAGAAAAAATTTGTTTAAAATTAGAAATTTCATTACAATTTTCAAAGTTATATTTAGCTACGCCTTTTAAATATGAAATCGTCATCCTAAAGACCGTTTTGAGAAAAAAATGATTTTCGCGATGATATAAGTATTTGAAATTTGAGGGTTGTTTTTCAAAAAATGTAAGTTTTTTCTTTAAACCTTTATAACTTTAAACCTAATTGAGATACTTAGGTTTTATTTTCTGACTCTGTGGGGTGAATGGTTTTCTTTTGAAATTCGCCAGAAAATTTACAAAATGTTTAAAATTAACAGAATTGCGACGGTTTATCTGCAAATATTTGAAGTCGATTTTGGAAAAAAACCCTTCCTTTTTTTGCTAAGTTTTCTTTGCTAAATTGGTACTGAAATGAGGAAGAAATCACGCAAGTTTCATACCGGCTAAACTATTTTTCTGACCAAGTGAATTTTTGTTGAAATACTGAATTTTGCATTTTTGAAAACATGAAAAGTGGATTTTATGGTAAAACACGATTTTCCATTATATCCCATTTTTTTTTAATTTTTGCTTATAATCTGCTAATCTGTTCCCTTCAGTTGAGCCGCCTTGGTCTTCTTAGTTCGAACTGATTTCGTATTGAAAACTTTATCACGTTTCTTTGTGAAATTTGCAAACAAAATTATGCAGTTTATTTGTAAATAAATTATAAATATTGTAAATAAATAAATAAATGAAGTTTAAGTAGTGCAGGCCAAATCATACTTGTGGACATGAGAAATTTTTGTAATTTTTCTCGAGAACGATATACAAGATATCATAGCATAGTAAGAGATATTTTTTGTAGAACTTTTTAAAATGCGCATACTCTTTTCATAGCATTTTGTCAAATCTGTCGTTGTTTGTAAGGACAATGCGAAAAATCAATTGTTTGAAAAAAATTCTTTTGGAGAGAAAAATAGTTTGGCTAAAACAATTTTAATTAAAGAAAAAATTTTTTTTAAGAAAACAACCCAAAGATTTCAATTAGTTATAACTCCGCGAAAATTATTTTTTTCTCAAAACAGTAAAACACGTGTCGTCTTATTTCCTTTGGAAAACAACACATTTAAAAGAATAATGATTCTTTGATTTGAAGTTGCACTGTCTGTATGATTTTAAATGCATTCGGTCCAAAAAATTTTAAAAATTTAAAAAATACGGCTGCGAAGTACTATGGATGTATGGGTGTATTTATTTGTGCTCATTTTATGAGCATTTTGCTTCCTCATAAATATCAAATAAATTTGCTTCCTCATAGAGGGATGTTTTCCCTTACAGAAGAAAAAAATGGATACCTTCAATATTTTTCAAGCTTATGTTTTTGTTTTTCCGAAAATTTTAATTTTAAAAAATCAGTGTAGCTATTGATTAATCAATAGTGATCTTCGAAATTTCGCCAAAAGATCAATCCACGCGTCTCGAAAACGCGAACAATTACATACTCCCAATATAAAAAAAATCCTCTTATAAACAAGGAAACTAAGTTTGTTGAGAAATTTCAAAACGATATTGATAGGTTATGGTAGATAATGAAAATAGCAATCGATGCGTCTCTAAGACGTGAACAAATATATTATATACATTATAGTTGTATTCCCAATATTGAACAAAGTTTTTCTCATATCAACAAGATAAACAACATATTTATTCCATTTATAAATCGGTATTGCTAGATCGTAAGAGGTTATAAAAGGTTCATCAATAGGTCAATCGATGCGTCTCAAAGACGCGAACAAATACTCTACCTGTAATATTGTCGTGTTTTGAATATCAGAATTTTCTTTCGTATAAACAGAATGAACCATTTTTTTAAACTTCATAAATCGTTTCTGGTAGGTCGTAAAAAGTTCATCAATAGGTCAATTGATGCGTCTCAAAGACGCGAACAAATACTCTACATGTAATATTGTCGTATTTTGAATATCGAACATATTTTTCTCAAATCAACAGAATAAATAATTTTTTTAAATTCATAAATAGGTACTGGTCGTTCATAAAACCTTCACAATAAGTCAATCGATGCGCCTCAAAGACGCAAACAAATATTCTACATGTAATATTGTCGTGTTTTGAATATCAAGAAAGTTTCTTTCGTATAAACAGAATAAACCATTTTTCTTGAACTTCATAAATCATTACTGGTGGGTCATAAAGGTTCATCAATAGGTCAATCGATTCGTCTCAAAGACGCGAACAAATACTCTACACGTTATATTGTCGTGTTTTGAATATCAAAAAAGTTTCTTTCGTATAAACAGAATGAACCATTTTTTTTAAACTTTATAAATCATTACTGGTGGGTCATAAAAGGTTCATCAATAGATCAATGGATGCGTCTCAAAGACGCGAACAAATACTCTCCACGTAATATTGTCGTATTTTTAATATGAAACATATGTTTCTCAAATAAACAGAATACACTATTTTTTTTAAATTCATAAATAGGTACTGGTCGGTAATAAAAGTTTCACAATAAGTCAATCGACGCGTCTCAAGGACGCGAACAAATAATCTACACGTTATATTGTCGTGTTTTGAATATCAAAAAAGTTTCTTTCGTATAAACAGAATGAACCATTTTTTTAAACTTTATAAATCGTTACTGGTGGGTCATAAAAGGTTCATCAATAGATCAATGGATGCGTCTTAAAGACGCGAACAAATACTCTCCATGTAATATTGTCGTATTTTTAATATGGAACATATGTTTCTCAAATAAACAGAATACACTATTTTTTCTTAATTCATAAATAGGTACTGGTCGGTAATAAAAGGTTCACAATAAGTCAATCGACGCGTCTCCATGACGCGAACATATACTCTACACGTTATATTGTCGTGTTTTGAATATCAAAAAAGTTTTTTTCGTATAAACAGATTAAACCATTTTTTTAAACTTTATAAATCGTTACTGGTGGGTCATAAAAGGTTCATCAATAGATCAATCGGTGCGTCTCAAAGACGCGAACAAATACTCTACATGTAATATTGTCGTATTTTTAATATCAAAAAAGTTTCTTTCGTATAAACAGAATAAACCATTTTTTTTAAACTTCACAGATTGTTTCTGGTGGGTCATAAAACGTTCATCAATAGGTCAATCGATGCGTCTCAAAGACGCGAACAAATACTCTACAGGTAATATTGTCGTGTTTTGAATATCAAAAAAATTTTCTTATTCAAACAGAATACACCATTTTTCTTTTTAAATTCATAAATAGTTACTATTGGGTCATACAAGGTTTATCAATAGGTCCATCGATGCATCTCGAGGAGATAAATAAATAAACTAGATATAATATTGTCGTATTTTGAATATTAAAAAAGTTTTTCTTGTATAAACAGAATAAACCAATTTTTGAAACTTCATAAATCGGAACTGGTACGTCATAAAAGTTTCAACAATAGGTCGATCAATGCGTCTCAGAGACGCGAACAAGTACGCTAGATATTGTATTGTTGTATTTTGAATATCAAAAAAGTTTTTCTCATACAAACAAGGTAAAATTTTTCTTTTTAAATCTCTAAACGCAAGAAAAAGCTACTTCGAAATAGTCGTTCTAGTTCAAAGTCTTATCAGACCTTGATATCAATCAGAGTTACAACTTCGTCCAAATTTCATGATTGTAGCTTTTACTCTTCGAGATATGGTGAACAGAAAACAGTTACACACACACACACACACACACACATGGACACTTTAAAAGAATTTTATTTTCGAGCTCCTGGGGTCGAATTATATCAAAATATGTGAAAAAGGTATATTTGAAAATTTAGGTCATTAAAAACCTCCCTCTACGAGAAAGCAATTCAAAAAAATTCGAAAGAATCCTAAGGAACTCAAAAAATCCATGGGAATTCAAAATAATTCGAAAGAATTCGAAAGCTTCTATAATTATTTCAATTTAACAAATTTAAAAAATCAGATATCTTTTTGAATTACTTGGCAAACTTTACTTCTTTTTTAATCGAAATTTTTATTAAACAAATACTTGTTTCGAAGTAATAAAAAATATTTAATGCTCAACAAAATATAATGCATATGATTAGTATTGGCATTTATATCACATAATTTCAAATATAATTATTAATCTAAGTTAAAAAAAGTGTTAATTTTTTCATTTGCAGAAAATAGAAAGAGTAAAATATAAGATTAAAAAATTTGTTCCCTGTGGAGATGTTACAAAGTCTATAGACTATGATCTCTTAATAAGACTTATGCAGACTCATTTTGAAATTTTTGCACAAATCGGTTGAAATAGTGCATGATGTAGGTGTGTCTAATTACTAAAAAATCCATTTTTCTTCATGAAAAGTACTAAAACTCGGAAAATACTCAACGAATCTAAGATTTCTGATAAACTTAAAAAGAATACCATCCAACTGACTTATCTTAAAATTTGTGTATTAGGTGATTAATTTTAGTGTACGCTGTAGGTGTGTCTGAATAATAAAAAATTAATTTTTCTTCATAAAAAGTACTAAAACTCGAAAAATACTCAACGAATCTAAGACTCCTAATAAAATTATAAAAAATTCCATCCAACTGACTCATCTTCAAATTTGTGTACCAGTTGGTTAATTAGTGTAGGCTGTAGTTGTATCTAATTACTAAAATATCGAATTTTCTTCATAAAAAGTACTAAAACTCGAAAAGTACTAAACGAATCTAAAATTCCTGATAAAATTATAAAAGAATTCCATCCAACTGACTAATCTTGAAATTTGCGTATCAATTGGTTGAATAGTGTAGGATGTAGATGTGTCTAATTGCTCAAAAATCGATTTTTCTTCAAAAAAAAGTACTAAAACTCGGAAAATACTCAACGAATCTGAGATTTCTGATAAACTTAAAAAGAATTCCATCCAACTGACTTATCTTAAAATGTGTGTATCAGGTGATTAATTAGTGTATGCTGTAGGTGTGTCTAATTGATAAAAATTTAATTTTTCATCATAAAAAGTACTAAAATTCGAAAAATACTTAACGAATATAAGATTCCTGATAAACTTATAAAGAATTTTATCCAACTGACTCATCTTAAGATTTGTGTACCAGTTGGTTAATTAGTGTAGGCTGTAGGTGTGTCTAATTACTAAAAAATCTAATTTTTTCATGAAAAGTACTAAAATTCGAAAAGTACTAAACGAATCTAAAATTCCTGATAAAATTATAAAAGAATTCCATCCAACTGACTAAGCTTGAAATTTGTGTATCAATTGGTTGAATAGTGTAGGCTGTAGATGTGTCTAATTACTCAAAAATCTATTTTTATCCATAAAAAGTTCTAAAACTCGAAAAATACTCAACGAATCTAAAGTTCCTGATAAAATTATAAAGAATTCCATCCAACTGACTCATCCATAAATTTATGAACCAGTTGGTTAATTAGTGAACGCTGGAGGCGTGTCAAAATACTCAAAAATCGATTTTTCTTCATAAAAAGTACTAAAACTCGAAAAATATTAATTGAATCACATTTTCCTGATAAACCTATAAAGAATTCCATTCAACTGACTTATCTTAAAATTTGTGTACCAGTTGGTTAATTAGTGAACGCTGTAGGCGTGTCAAAATACTCAAAAATCGATTTTTCTTCATAAAAAGTACTAAAACTCGAAAAATATTCATCGAATCAAATTTTCCTGATAAACCTATAAAGAATTCCATCCAACTGACTTATCTTAAAATTTGTGTACCAATTGGTTGATTAGTTAACGCTATAGGCGTGTCAAATTACTCAAAAATTGATTTTTCTTCATAAAAAGTGCTAAAACTCGAAAAATAGTCAACGAATCAAAAATTCCTGAGAACGAATAAAGAACTCCATCAAAAACAGACTGATCTTAAAATTCTTGTACCAATCGGTTGAATAATGTAGAATGTAGGTTAGGTTGGTCCGAAAATACATTGCAATTTTTTTTTTAACTTTCATTCATATAACCTGGAAATTTGTTCAAATCCACAAAAAAATAAATGCATTTTTTTGTAAAAATGATATTTAGAGGTTCCTCAAAGTCCCATAAAGCTTAACACGTATTTCCCATAAGAAAAAAAGATTTTTTTGTAAATGTCATTCACAATCATCAATATTAGGCGAATCGAGATGAAACTTCACATTTCTCTTCACAATCAAAAATCTAAATCAGACATTATTTTTTGAATATCACCTCCATAAGTCTATTTTATAGGGTCCGAAAAAACCCCATAAGAGAAAAATTGTGTTTTGCGACTTTCTGGCGTTAATTATTATGATTTTTTTGTTGCGGTTTTTAAATACAAATTGTTTATAGTACATAAAATACTACTTTCTACTGATATTTAATTTCGAGTTGACAAAAATAATTGTTTAAACAAATGATTATTGTTCATAACTATCTTCTCCTATATTAATGATAGATAGTTGCAGTTTTTTCTAAAATTTTTAACTTTTTGTCCACTTTTCCCTTAGGTTAGTGAGGTGATAATTAATGAAAGTTAGGAAAAATTATTGTTCAAACAATTTATTATTGTTCATAACTATCTTCTCTTAGATAATTTCTAAAAAGTTACGACTTTTTCTAAAATTGTAACCTTGGCTTTGGCTTTTTAATAATGAACAAATAATAAATAAACATTTAAGAATAATTTTTTAAACAATCTCTTTCTTTCTTGTGAATATATGTTTCTGAAATAAAGCAGATATTTGTAAAATTGATATCTGACTTTTAATTCCCTTCTTACCAGAGACGAAAGTCAGAAACAATATTTACTGCAAGTGGTAACAGAGTACTGAAAGCAATTTCCTGTCTGTTACAATAATTATAAACAATTTCCCGTCTGTTGTATAATTATAAGTCTATCTTGTCCCGTGAGATGATATAATCAATTAATTATTTGATTCAGACCTTTTTAATCTCTGATATTATCATCGATGACAACGTATTTTCTCCAGGGCAAGAGGGGGCGAGGGGGGGGGGGCGGATGGTAAAATATGTGCGATTTCAAATTTTTTTTTTACGCTTTGCAATAAACTTCCGTATTGTAATTTAAAACAAAAATTTTTCAAGTCATTTACAGACCTACTTCTAATTATTCCATTCTTTGTTCTTATCTCTACAGCAAGATAGCTTTTTTGTTTAAATTAATCTCTTTAATACATTAAAAATTCAAAATTATTCTTGTTGATGTTCATTTATTATTTATTCATAACTAAAAGGTCAAAGCAAAACTGAAAGTTCCGAAAAAAGTGCAACTGTCTAGCATCACGCTAAGAGAAGATAGTTATAAACAATAATCAATTTCTAAATAATTATGTTTCTTAACCTGCATTAATTATTACCTCACTAAGTGAAAAGTGGACAAACACTAAGAAAATTTCAAAAAAAATGTAGCACTAATATAGGAGACGATAGTTGTAAGCAATAATAATTTTTTAAACAATTATGTTTGCTTAATTGCATTAATTATTACCTCACGTTAAGTACAAAGTGGACAAAAAGTTTAAAACTTCAGAAAAAACTGAACTATCTAGCCTTACTATTGGGGAAGATAGTTATTAACAATAATAATTTGTTTAAACAATTAGGTTTGTTAAATTGTAATAATTATTACCTCGCACTAATAAAAAAGTGAAAAATTATTTAAAAACTTCAACTTTCTAGCATTATTCTAAGAGAATATTGTAATTAATAATAATAAATTGTTTAAACAATTACTTCTGTTAAATTGTATTGATTATTTCCTCGACATAACTGAAAAATTCCAAATAAGTTGAGGAATTCGGGGGAAAACCGCGACTTTCTAACTCTATTCTAACAGGAAATTGTTAAAAACAATAATAAACAGTTTAAACAATGTATATAAAGATCTAGTTATCAGCAGAAAGTAGTATTTGATGTATTATAAACAATTTGTATTAAAAAAACGAAAAAAATCATAATTAGTGCCAAAAACTCGCAAAACCCAATTTTTCACTTATGGGCTGTTTTTGGGACCCCATAAAACAGACTTATAGGGACACGATTGTGAATAAAATTTACAAAAACGTCTTTTTTGGGGGGAAATACGTGTTAAACTTCATGGGGCTTGCTGACCTTTAAATATTATTAAAAATTCATTCATTTTTTTATGGATTCGAACAAATTAAAAAATAATACATTCTCAACAAAAAGTGTAATAGTTGATATTTTCACCAAAAATACTTTAATTGTTAATTGAAAAAACCTTTATATTGAACAAAAAATACGAATTTTCAACCCAGAAAGATTTTTCAATTAATAAAGAAAAGAATAACCCAGAAAACGAAAGTTGAATTTACAATCCACAAAAATGCATTTTCTGCCAAAATAATTTAATTTTCGACTAAAAAAAGACGAGTTTTCAACCAAATAAATAAATTTTCAAATAAAAAAGATAAATTTTCAACATAAAATATAATAGTTTAATTTTAAGACAGAGAAATAAGTTTTTAACCAAATAAAATAAATTTTTTAACGAAATAGTTGAATATTCAACCTAACAGACGAAATTTCATCCAAAAAGATTAATTTTCTACCAGAAAAGAATAATTTTTAACAAAATACATGAATTTTTAACCGAATATTTTGATTTTTAATAGAATTTTCAAACTAATAGATGAACATAAAACCGAAAAGATTCCTTTTCTACTAAAGGAGAATAATTTTCAACAAAATACACGTCTTTTTTACCAAATATTTTAATTTTCAAATGGAATTTTTCACCTAGTAGTTGAATTTTCAATGAAAAAGGTAAATTAGTCACCAAAAAGATTAATATTAAAATTTTAATTGAATAATAGACAAATTTTTAATAAAATATAGAAATTTTCAAACAAATAGTTAAATTTTAAACTTAAGAAGATTAATGCTCAAACAAATATGATATAGTTAAATTTTCAGTAAAAATAATTAATTTTCAAAGAAAAAATTTTTGAGTCATAGAAATTAATTTTGAACCCAGAAGATTAATTTTCTAGCAAAAAAAGATTAATTTTAAACAAAATACCTTAATTTTCAACGAAAAAGGTGAATTAGTTACCATGTAATTTAATGTTGTACCGCAAAAGACAACGTTTTAACAAAATACATAAATTTTCTACCAATTCAATAAATAGTTGAATTCTCATCTGAAGAAGATAAATATTCAACCAAACAAATTTTCAATCAAAAAAATAAGTTAAAAATATTAAAATAGATAATTTGAAAAAAATAAAATAAAATAAAAGATTTTTCAGCTAAAATAATCAATCATCAACAAAAAAATAGAATTTTTAACAAAGTAACTTTCAACTAAGTAGTTAAATTTTAAACCAAATAAAGTTTTTCAATCGCTATTCAGGATTAGCGAAAACCTTGAAAATTTAATCAAATAGTTATATTAGAAGAAAACTCCTGACACCAAAGTCAAATTTACAGGATGATTCGAGCAAGAACTGATTTAAATACCCTGTAAATTCCAGATTTTTCTATTTTTCTTTCCATGAGGTATTCATCTTGAAAAATATGGAAAAACTTCTGAAGTGTAAATTTTTGTAGTGAAATTTGTCATATTACATCATATTACATAATATATCATATGACATAGCATATCATATTACACCATATTACATATTATATCATATTGCATGTTACATATTAGATCATAATACATATTACATATTACATATTAGATCATATTGGATATTACATATTACATCATATTACATATTACATATTACATCATATTACATATTACATATTACATATTTTATTTATCTACTGTAGAATTATTGTCTACTGTATAGGGTGGTCTCCCCTACCGTTTATTTACGTTAACATTTTTATCACAAAATTGCCAATGCCCTAATCCAAATTTTAACAAAAAAAATTATATAGGCCTAAAAAATTTATTAATAAATAAAGTATTTTCGAAAGTAAAGCCAAAATGATATTATGGCACGAGACATCTTCCCATGCAGGTAATTATCACTGCGGTATGTGAAAACTGGAGAAACGCTTCCGGATTGATGTTGAGCGTATACTTGGGGAAATAATAAACTCGCGAAAGGATCAGAGGATACACATATATCTTCTCCTCTCTTCTCATCTCAAGTAAATTCAGCAAATTCTACAGCTTATACACATACACACTCTACAATATATACATATATATACACACATATATATATATATATATATATATATATATACATATGCATACATATACATATACACAGACATATATAATAATATAAATTTACGTTTCACATTGGAATTCGAAACCCTTTGACTTTAGAATGCATAATGAAATATAACAAATTTCTCTGTGAGAATGTAAATTACAAGATTGGTTCTACTATTTTTTCAGTTTTTATTTTTAATTTCATGATCGGTCTCACTGACTGGAATGGGCTTCAGAAATGACACTCTTTACATTCATATGCAAATTTTGGATTTAACTAAGGGGCCTTGCATAAATTACGTAACCTTTTTTATCAAATTTTGAACAGGCTTGGCTGCGGATTGCTATAAAAATGCAATTTAAAGTTTAGATAAAAAATAAAAACTTACACTCGAGATGTTGACTTTAAATATTTAATTAGTGAATTATTGTCATTGAATGAGTTAAAAGTAGGTTTTAAAAATAACGTTAGGGTCCGTAAGCTTATGTTAGACAATTTTTGACACTTTTATCAAAAGAAATGAATTTTCAAATCAAAAAGGCGAATTTTCGAGAAAATGATAAATCTTCAACCGAAAATGTAAATTTTTAAGAAAGTAGTTGAACTTTCAATTATGCAGTTGAATTTTCAACAAAAAGGCTGCAAAATTTACCGAAGGAAATTAATTTTTTAACAGAAAATATGAGATTTTAACCAAATAGTCTTTTTTAACAAATAAGGATGAATTTTTAACAAAATACAGGAATTTTAAACAAAATTGTTGAATTTATATGAATTTTTTAACAATATGGAAATAAAAATTAGTATTAAAAAAATATTGATTTAAGACCAGCAGACAAAAAACAATTAACATCAAATTATTAAATTTTTTTGAATTTTTAACAAAAGAGATAATTTTTATACTAAAATGATAAACCTTCAATAAAAAAGGCATTTTTTACTGACAAGATGAATTATCAACCAAGAGGATTAATTTTCTACTAAGAAAGAAGAATTCTCAACAAAGTGCATAAAATTTCGACCAAATAGTTGAATTTTCTACCCAGAAGATTAATTTTCTGTTTAAAAGTACAAATTTTCAACAAAATACGCAAATTATCAATTAAATAATGAAATTTTTAAACAAGAGGATAAAACTTCAATCAAGAAGTATAACTTTTTGCCAAAAAGGCCTAAAAATCCTTATTTGCAACAAAAAATATAAAAGTTGATATTTAAACAAAATTTGTTTGAAACTTAAAATAAAAAAACAGTTGAATATCACAATGAAAAAACACAAATTTTCAGCACAATATACATACATTTTTAACAAAATAGTTGAATTTTCAACAAATAATATTAATTTTCTACGAAAAAGGACCGATTTTCAAGAAAATATTCAAATTTTTATCTAGGTTTGAATTTTCAACGAATTTATTACAGTTTCTATCAAATCAACAAAGTAGTTCATTTTTTTAACCAGAGATGAATTTTTATCTAAAATTATAATTCTTTAACAAAAAAAATGCATTCTGAACAAAGTAGTTGAATTTACAAACAAAGAGATGAACTTTCAACCAATAAGTTGAATTATCAACAAAAAAAATGAAAAAATAAAAATATAATAGTTGATATTTCAACCAACAATTTTTTATTTTGGATCATACATGAATTTTCAACTAAAAACAGGAATTATCAATCAAGGGGAATAATTTTTTACTAAGAAAGAATTTTTAACAAAATACATACAATTTTAACCAAATAATTGAATTTTCCACCAAAAAGATTAATTTTCTATCGAAGAGCACACATTTTCAACAAAATACATAAATTATCAATTAAATAATAAAATTTTCAACCAAAAGGATGAAATTTCAATCAAGAAGATTAACTTTTTACTAAAAAAGACGAATTTTCAATAAATTACATGAATTTTCAACCAAACGGTTACATTATTAAACTGGAAAATATCAATTTTTAACCAAAAATAAAATAGTTAAATTTTATCATTATTGGTTAAAAATTCAATTACTTGGCTGAAAATGAAACTACTTTGTTGAAAGTTTACTTGTTTTGTTGAAAATTCATGATTATAATTCAAAAATCATCAGTTTGATCGAAAATTTAACCATTGTCTTGAAATTTTGTCTTTTTTGACAGGAACTTAATTTTCTTGGTAGAAAATTATTCTTTTTGGTTGAGAATTCAAAAATTTTGTTGAATTTTTTAAAAATAATTGGTTACAAGTTGAATTATTTTGTTAAAAAGTCATTTTTTCAGTTGAAGATTCTTCATCCTAGGTGAAAATTTGTCTCTTTTGGTAAAAAATTAATCTGCGTAATAGAAAATTTATGAATCTGGTTAAAAATTCATTTTCATGTGTAAAATGTATATTTTCGGGTTAATTAAACTTTTTGTAGGAAATTCCTCTATTGGA
>JAABKJ010002418.1:0-28096 GCA_011634705.1 Andricus grossulariae | reverse complement strand
ATATATATATATATATGTATAATTTTATATATACATATATACATAGTATAGACTGAAGGCAGTGATATATTTTTTCCCAATCCCAGCCAAGCTAATCTACTAGACTTTGCTATTAAATGCAACCTTTCCTATGAGTGCTCTGATATATGCATTTTTATCACACTATTCTTTTTCGGGTTCTACCATTACATTTGCAATCTTAGCATTAGGAAATAGCCAGAGTGAAACAAGAGTTAAGACAATATCCTTATTCAAAATTCTTATTATCCTGAAAATTACGTTTCCAAGTAGAAGAAACGTCATATGTGATCTTCATTTTTTACGTTTCCAGGGTGGCTGAGAAACTTTATTTCCAAAATTCCCTGATTTTTTCCTGACCATTAATATATTCAAAGATCAGCATTTTAATTTTGTAAGATTTTAAACATACAACATTTCATAAAAGAAGAAAAACCCAAGTTTAGGTTAGAAATAACAAATTTATTAATTTCCTTCAACCAAAAACTATGACTTTTCTACCACAAAAGATACATTTTCAAACCAAAAGGACGAAATTTCAACCTACAAAGATAAATTTTTAACCTAATGGTCGAATTGTTAATTGAAAAATAATAAACTTTAACCAAAAACATTTTAAATTTTAATCAAGTAGTTGACTTTTCAACAAAATAATTAAATTTTCAACCAAATAGTTGATTTTTCAGTCAAAAAGGAAAGAAGTTTATCTCTAATTTTTTCTTCGCCAATTTTACATCTACGCTACCCATTAATACTCAATGACCAGAATCTTAACCATATAAAATTTTTGTAATAGAATCTTTTAAAAATGGAATGTAACAATTTAAAATGTTTTAATTTTGAATTTATTATCCGTACTAGCCCTAGTGCTATAGTTGACCGATTAGTTTTACATAAAATTCCGTAATACAAGCCAGTGCTTGTCCTTGACAGTTATTTGAAGTGCCTCTTATAGAAATTCCCTGAATTGTGTGCAACATTTTTTCAAAATCCCTGACTTTTGCCTCACTTTCCCTGACCAATAGAATTCCCTGATTTTTTCCTGATTTCCAGGTTTTCCCTATCCTACAGCCACCCTGGCTTTGCAATAATTTAGACCATCATTGTTGAAATATTTCTGAGAAGTTTCGTAAGTATCTCTCAATGAGTAAAATAGATCGATTATTAAATTTCTTCTACTGGAAATTAGATGAATATTGCCGCTAGGAAAAAATTAGCAATTCGCTGTCGAAAATGCTTTTCCCATAGGAAAAAGCATTCGAATCCAAGTTTCTCTGAAAAATGAAGGAAAGAGGTATAGTGGTTATAATACATGTAAAAGTTGATTCTTTCTGAAACGGCGAAGCTTTAGTTTAGTGCGATTCCCATAGAGACACGAGCCAGCTGCAAATTTTGATTGCAGCGAAACAAACGAACGCGAAGCTTCAATCAGCCAAATCAACCGAGGATGAGAACAGCGAAGGTAAGATACAAACGACCGAGCTACACAAACTGAATGTCATTTTCTCCCAATTTAAGTTTCACAATTACATGTGCACCCACGTCATCTCATTCAACGCTAGTTACGTCGCGACTTCCGCTTTATTTGATGCTCCTCCGCATTGTCGTCAAAGATAAAGCAGCCGCACTAGCAAAACTTAATTTATTTTTCAATTATTCTTTTGCGTAGATAGAGAATATTTATTAGTTTTTACACACGAACTAGGGTAAGACGTATGCGTATTTTTAAGCAATACACTTTTCATTCATTTGAAGATATTTATATTTGAGGGATACAATGCAGCAAAATTAAAAGAAAAAAAGAAGAATTAGTTCTTGCAAAATTCTGATACTTTGAACTTGGTTTTTAACTGAACCTTATTATTATTTCTGAAATCAGTGTAGCGGAATTCGCTCAGGAAGCCGTAACAGTAAATATTATTTTTGTTTTAATCAAACGATAATTAATCTATAGTAGGTAAAACACCCTCAAATGTTCAAGTGATAAGAGCAACACACAGTGTACAGAATGACCGCCTTTATACCGTTTTTTCAATTAAAAATAGTGTTAAATTACATCGTCATAAAATAAGTTTTTTGAGTGGTGTAAGAGCTTCCGGAAAAGAAATGTAAAGTCACCCTTAGTTTTAAAAAATCACAAAATCATTAATACAAACTCCTTTATACACTTTAAACAAAAATTATAAATAGTGTTAAATTACCTTGCCAAAAAATAAGTTTTTTTAGTGGGGTAAGTGCGTCCAGAAAAAAATTAAAGGTCAATTAAGCGTTCAAAACTTCAGGCGCATTAATAACTCGCTAATTTCTAATTAGTAAAATTCATTGAGATATCTATTCACTGAAATTCCAGTCAGGTTTCCCTGGTTTTCAGGAGAAAAAATTCCAGAAATTTTAGTAACTGAAATTATAAGATTATAATTTGTTCATCTAAACCAAAAATTCTGTAACTACTGCAACTGGTAAAATATTAAAACCTTACTGGAATTTGTGCAAAGATTTCGCAATTAATTTTTACTATTGAATCAGCCAGAATTACACACTGATTTCTAGTGAAATTTCACTGAATTTTCTGAAAATTCCTAACTGACGCTTACTATAATGATTCACTTTTACAAGAAACTATTTATATCTAATAATAACAAATTACAATTATTTTTCGGCAATGGTGACGGAAAATAAAAATTACTTCCTCGTTACTAATACTTGAGGGATGGATATGCATAACGAGTCAAACGCAAAATTTTTTTAACAGATTTATTTTCTCAAAAAATTATAAATGTTCAAATTGCACATTCCTGCCAAATAATTTTTTTTCGGTTGCATTTTTCAAAGTAAAAAAATGTCTTCTTTATTATTTTTTATTATTTGATACGGACACACAGATTTTTTTAAGCAAGTAATTTTTGCTTCGATAAAGAATTTAAAACATGTTTTTAATCTCCCCTAAAATAGTGAACAATGGTGCTTGAATCCTTATGCATTCACCCCTTTACTTGAATTTTTTTGAAAGAATATTTTAGGAAATGAATTATACAATTAAAATAAATTGCAGCTTATTACATTTTCAAATGCCTTCAAATAAATATAAAGAAATATAATTTAGATTGAATCAATCATAATTCAAATTCCTCTTTAACCTTCAAACTTAAACACTTATTACAAAATTTCAACTCTAACAATAAAAAAAGCCTGAACTTGGCGATACATACATTTAAAGAAATAAATAAAAATCGTTCTCCGAAATTCCAAATAGAACTATTTTTATTTAAGCAGTCGGATACATTTGAACTTATATTACTTTTGGGAGATAACGTGCTCAACACAAGACTATAAATACTTACAGAATTCTTTAACTTGTTCAAAATAAAAAACCTTTTTTTATTATTTAGAACTTAAAATTGATCTAGTACTAAACTATCATCATTCGTAATTATTTTCATCATAATTTAGTGGTAAGACAGGTTCACTGTACAAGAATTGCATGATGCACAGTAAATGGAATTCTAAGTAGTATAGAAGATACATAATAAAACATAATTAACAAAGTATAAGAATTGTTGTATTTACACATATGTGTAGATATCAAGGAGATCCAAAGATGCATTACACAATTTTTTATGGTAAAGGGCAATTATCCTCACAATTTCAAATTGTTTAAACAATTTCAAATGAATTTTGAAATACTTTAAAACTTATCAGTTATCGAATAATGTAATCATTTCTGCCAAAAAAAAGGTTAAATCGCTATCTTTAGGATGAATTTGACATAAAACGCCGTTTTTTTTCATTTTTGAGAGCATTTTCGGGGCACAATAAAAAGGAGTTTGGGGTGTCAAAATAAAAGTTATTGGTGGAAACTATTTCTTAAACATTTTCTAAGAAGCCATTTTAACTTGAATTATAAATAATAATTAATAACATATAGTTCTTTGTACCATATTTCCAAAGAATATAAAATCCCATGTTAATTTCACAGGCCCGGCGAACAAAGTATTTTCGGACAATGATAGTATAGATATGCAAGAAAAGTATTGATGTTTTGATAATATTTTGATTTAAAAAAATTCTGCTTCAAATTCTTCAGTGACATTATAACATAATTTTCTGAGTAACTGTAAAATTTATTTACAAAAATTCAATAAAAACCAAACACGAACAATTGTTTTAAATTCTGTATTTAGTTCAAAAGTTTTGTTACTGAAGTAAAAAAATTTGACCTATTATACTAAACTTCTTCTCACTTCACTGTGTCCATTTTCATATAAATACTCTATTATTATGTATAATGTGAACATACGGCGTAAAAATAAGTAAATAATCCGACTTGTTACTGCCTGATATGGTTTCTTTGTTGTATTCTGTATTAAAAAGTACAAGAATGTAAATTGACATCTGATGGTGCAAAACTGGTATTTTATTTATATTATGATTATTTGTGAAAAGCTTTGATATGCAGCATAAGAGAAAGTGTATTTAATAACAAATCGTAGGTATGTAATATCTTCATGTATATAATAGAAAAACGCTTTATAGCATACAATTAAAATGTATTTCCCCGCTTCTAAGCAATTGACATTTAAGAGGATATGAATTTAATTGTTTTAATAATTGAATAAGGGGTTGTCGGGCAAAAGAGCGTAAATGACAAATTTCGGAAAGTCGTTTTATTGGTTTAAAGTCATTTTTTGACCTAATTTACGTCCCTTAGATGATTATGGTCGAGTTCGATTTAGAAGTTGGTCAAAATCCAGGTTTATTATATTTTTAAAGCCATCACTCTTGTCTGTTATTTTCACGATCCAATTGAGCTAACTAATAGCTCGAAAGTAATTTCTTGTTTTTTTTTTTTTTTAATTAAAAACCAAAAAGTTGTGCAGCTTTTTCTGTCAGATCCGGCATTTTTGGGGGACGTGTTGCTCTTTGACAAGTGTTTTTTTGCAGATGGTTGCTTGTTTTTAAGCACTTTAAAACATTTTCTTAGTTTTATGTTTAAAAATAAATGCGTTAAAGTTAGACAGTTTTTGTCTCCAGTAAAATTCTCGTTTTGGCACTTACGTCCTTTCACCCGACGACCCTTCAAATGCATATATAAGTATGTAATAGTTATGGATGATCACAAAAAACTTTCTTTTCAAATTTTGTTATTTATTTGTAAATTATTATCATTATGGCAATGGCTTATGAAATTAGATGAAAACCACGAAAATCGAATTCGTGTCCTCTTCTTGAAAAAGTATATAATAAATAAATTACTAATTATTTATAAACCGATTTAGACCCTATTTTCAATTTAATAATACAATTTTGTTGAAATCAACTCAAAACAATAACCGGATAAAGGCCCCGTTTAGCAATAAGCGGTGTATGTCGGATCATTATCATTAGTCTATGACTCTAAATTCACCGCTTATCATGAAAATTTCACTATTCTTAATTCAAATGCTTCAGTTTGATCAAGTTGCAATGCTGTTATTAAAAATTTGTTGTTTTATAAGAAAATTGCGATGATTTCACTGTCATTTTTAGAGTACATTATGCATGAATTTAATCATTATTTATAAAACAGGGCGAAATAGGATGTTATTACTGTATTGTAACCTACTATACAAATTCCTAAATTCTAAAATATTCAAGCAGAGTCCTTAGTCTTTATCTGGTTATTTCACATATATAAATTATAAAGCTATGCAACTAAATACATTTAAAAGAATTTCTCAAAAACATTATCTTAGTTGCATGTGATCTTAAAAAATAATTTTCCATTTAATTTTTTATTGTAGGTAATATTTTGTAGAAAATTATAGAATGCTTATTTTATGAATTTTAACGTAAAAAATTGTATATAAGTATTTTATCATGGTAAATATATTGTAAAAGAAATAATATTAATAACTCAATAAAAACAATCTGGTTAGAAATAAATAAGTCCTGAACTTTGAGATTTAATGTTCAAGTGTCCACTGGTCTCTTCCACTCCGATTCATTTACAAACCACTAAATGTTACTTAATTGTTTCCTATTAGTATATAATCTAGAGACTCTTTTGCATAAGTATTTTTTTTTTATTTTCAGGACCCACCCTAGAACCGCCCTTGCCGAGGCGGAAAAAATGTCCGGAGCTTGCCTACAGAACACACGAATTCATTACTGCTGCTGACGGAGGTGGAATCGATGGCGTCGATTCGAACGTCGTAGCTGATAAAGTTAGGGTAAGAAAAAATTCAACTGCCAACTTCAATTATTCCAGAAATAAGATAATAGTTGAAAATAGTAAAATATTTATATTCTTAATGATAACCACTATAATTAAATTATATACAATTAACTATATTAATAAACTCATCAATAACTGTATAACTACTGTAAATAAATATAGACATGAGTAATTATAAGAACAGAAGCATAAATATGAGCATATTTTTTCTGTAATAATAGACTACGAACGTAGTTATATAGCCGCCTTAGAGAAAACGATATCCCAGAGAAGAACTGCTTAACAAGCAAACCAGGACTTAGGAAAATAAAATTTAGGTCAAGTCATAATTACTAGAATTAAACTGCACTTTTATGGAATACGGAAAAACAGCAAATGAGATTTAAATTTGCTTTTTCTAAATTCATATCACTTAATTAATTACATTGTTACAAAATCGTACTGGGTAAATTTGGAATCACTTGTTGAAAAATCCAGCAATTTCAACGTATAAATATATAAATTCCTAATGAACGAAACTTATATCCTAACGCAAACCGTAAGAGCTTATAAAAAGCACACTGAAAAAATGGTTAGTTGAGCCAAATATTTAGTTAGGTACTGCTATTTTATTAGTTGATACTGCCATTTTATTAGTTGAGGTATCAATTACATTAGTTGCAGTGACTATTTAATTAGTACCAGCAAATAAAAATTTGTTTGCCCCAATTAATAAAATAGAAGTACCATATCTTATAAAAAGCAGTTGGCCCAACTAATCATTCATTTCGGTGCGAATGATTTTCATTGTTGAACTTTAAAATAAGTCCAGTATTAAAGAAATGCAATACACTCAACTCTTAATATAAGACCGATCTCGGGCATGGTTTGCCTTGGCCTTCGGCACAAATCGGGGGAATCCAAACATAAACAGGTAGGGCCGTATAAATAATTTATATTGTATTTTAACGCATGATGCAACATGTTGCAAATAACACGCTGAATGTGCGGCTCTCGAGCTGTTTGTCATGCTTGACTGAGAAAATCCCCTTTTTCGGCCCCGCGGCTGCTCTCATTACGAAACTGCGGAGGCAAACAGTTCTAGGAACGGCGTTGGGACAAATTTTGGTAGTTGAGTTTATACAACCTGTGTATAAGCGTTGCTTTTTAATTAAATTTTTTTTTCTAATCAGATAATATTTTTTACTTGAAAGAGAATCAATAAACTATATTTTATTTAGAGGGGTAATCTATAAATTACGTAGCACATTTTTTGGAGTAAGGGGGTTCGAAAAATGTAACGATCTGTTACGCGTGTATGGGGGGAGGGGTAAATCGATACTGTTACGTCATATTTTTAACAAATCAACAATATAGGAAATCCATGTATCCAAAATCATAATATAACGTTAAAGCTTAGTAATTACAATAAAAGACTGTAATAACGTTATGAATACCTGCATATCAGTATAATTAGATTATTTTCATTTTTTAATCATTGTCACGCTTGACTGTGCGCAGCCCCCGCGGCACCTTTCATCCATAAACCAACAAGGCATCAATTCTCGGAATGACATAAATGGGAGACACTTAAATGGGATTCCTAGTATATTAGCATTTCTTATGGTCGCAATCGTTCCTCAAAAAGTTTAGGTTATTTAAGTTTAAGTTTCACTTTTCGAAAACCCAAGAAAAATGCGTAGCCAAGTCTACGGATTCTTATAGCAAATAGTACTATTTATTAAAATAACCTGTATATTTTTTTACGTTTTAATTATGAAGGAGAGTGTAGTCACTTTGTTTCATGTTTGATGTTTCATATTGTTTTTATTTAATTTTTTTTTATTTCCATAACTTCTAATTATTTGATTATTTAGGTGCCGCGGGTACTATGCACATGTTTTTAAATTACGTAAAATTAAAAAACAAAAGGAAAAGAATTACGTAATATGGAGGGGGGAGGGTTCAAACCAGCTTTTTACGACTTGTTGCATGAGAGAGGACAGCGGTAAAAACTTGGCAATACAGAATTATGATTAATAAAATTTTGTCAACATTATAGGCTCTTCACAATCTTCCGGTGTAAAAAATATAAATTTTTAAAATAAAATACAATTTTTTTCCGGAGTAAAATTGTACAAAATTTAAAAAAAAGGCTATTAAATGTTTCTGTTCATCATTCGTATTTTTGGAAAACACAGGTAGGCAACTTCTTGCGTCAAGAAATTGTAACAAGAGTTGAAATTTTGCATTATTTAGGTCTTGATTTTTATCTTCTATATAAAATAAGCGATATTTTTCGAAAATCGTCAATAAATATCAGTTTCAATTATTAAATTGTCAATAAAACTATTAGAAAAACCAGAACAAACATAAAGTTATGATTGTGAAATATTTTACAATGTGGTATAAATATTTTCCCTCATACAATAAACCGGGGTAATTATGGACCATTTCAGGATAAATATGGATCAACATTTATACTCTATATGTTCATGATTTCTTTTTTTCCAGTGAAACTTTTTTAACATTTTATAAACAATATTCTTAGGATGTACAAGAAAATCCCATTAAGAAAAATAACTTTCCTACGGATTAATAAATAGCCATGATCCATGATTGTCCCGGTTGACGGTAGTTAAAAAAAAGCAAGTTCAGTGCAAGACGAATTGAAACAATGCGTCCTGTCCAAAAAAATGAAAAGGTTATATCTCGGTGGGAACAAATAAAAAGGGCCAACTCGGGTGGCGATGTATGGAAGCTTGAAAATCCCATATATGTAAATAGTTATTGGGAACATCAACGCTATCTGAAGTAGGAAACCTCTCTATCTGGTTCTGCCGAGATAGCACCTTTTCATTTGGACACTTCGACTTGTCGAATCTAAAACTGTACAAAGTTTTTTTAATATAAAATTTTTTCTTTTTGCAGGAAGTTACGGTGACGTCAACGATTCCATCGAGTCAGTTAAGTAAGGCAATATCAAGAATCAGCACAGAGTATCGTTTACAATTTGCCTGGCCAAGAAGGCAACAATTGACCAACGGCGAAGTGGCACCACCTCTTGCAGCTGCGGGCAGCACAGGACCTCCACGGAAATCTCTCAGTATGGGGGCACTAAAACAGGGAATTCAATCTGGGCCTGCTCCAGTTCACAGAAAACGTCCTGGTGACATTGATCATAAACGAGATGGTACGTTCAAAATAAAATAAAATCAATTTTTATAATCATTTATGTTCATAAGCAATATTCCCTGTCCAATTTATACACAATTTATCCATTACATCCCAATCTAAACGTGAGAAAAGAAAAAAACTTTAATTGGGACGCGCTCTCCTTCTCAAGAATCGATCCTCAATGTCTATCTTACAAATAGTAGTAATGAATACAATGATTGGCCACTTGGGAATTTTTCAAATTTGAAAATTTGTACAAACCACTCTAAGTGTCAAGCGAAATTCTGAGGTACACAGATAAATAATAAATTTACTGAAGATTCAATTGACCATAGTAATTTAAGCGTTAAAAGTAGTAAATAATTAATATTTAGAGAAATTGTCAATAATGTTAAAAACACAAGAATTGGCTACGACCATATAGTGATTGGCATAGGCCTTTTTCAACCAAGAGCAATGATTTTTCGAACTAGAAAGATGACTTTGTAACCATAAAAAATTAATTTTGAATCCAAACGGACGAATTTTCCACAAAACAGATGGTATTCCGACCAAAAAGATTACATGGATAAAATAGTTATATTTTCAACCAAATAATTACATTTTCAATAATATAGTTGAATTTTCAACCAAGAAGATTAATTTTATACTCAAAAAGACATATTTTCAACCTAAGAGTTAAGTTATTAAGGTAAAAATTCTAATCTTCTAGAAAATAGTTGAATTTTGTACCCGAAAAGATGAATTTTCAATCAAGAAAGGTGAATTTTCATCAAATAGTTGAAGTTTCAACCAGTGGCGGCGTAGCATGGGTTGGCACCCAGGGCGGTTGTGTCATCGGTCAACAAAATAATTGAATTTTCTGCAAAATAAATCAACTTTAAACTAAAAATGGAATTGGTTTTTAACAAAAAAAAGTACGAATTTTCAACAAAATAGTTAAATTTTCAACTAAAGAGGTGAATCTTTAAAAAAGATTTTTTTAAACAAATTGTTTCAACTTTCAACGAAGTAGTTAAAGTTTCATCCAAAAAAGATTAATTTTTAACCAAATCTTTAAATTTTCAAACAAAAATAGGAATTTTCTATCAAGAAGATTAATTTTCAACCAAAAAAATTCATTTTAAACCAAATCGTCTAATTTTCTGTTAAATGGCTTACTTTTTAAGTCAAAAAGAAGAATTCTCTACAAAATCATTGAATTTTCAACCCAAAAAGTTCAATTCTTAACAAAAAAGTTCATTTTCTACCAAATAGTTAAATTTTTAAATAAATAGTTGAAATTTTAACCAAATAGTTGAATTTTCTTTCACAATAGTTTATGTTTCAAGCAAGAGAAAAAATAATTTTCATTTAAGAAGATTAACTTTCTACGAAAATAAGTCCAAATTTCAACAAAATGCAAGAATTTTCCACCAAGCAGTTGTATTTTGTCGCAAAAAAGATGACATTTTCACCAAAAGAGATCATTCTTCAAATCAAAAAGACGAATTTTCTTTTAAAAAAAAGACAGTTGAATTTCTAAACCGGTGAATTTGAATTTTCAACAATAAAGTTCATTTTCAACCAAATAGTTGAATTTTTTGCCAAATTACTGATTTTTCTACAAAGCAGTTGAATTTTCAATCCGAAAGGTGAATTCTCAATGAAAGAAAATACATGAAATTTCAAAAAAATAGTTCAATTTTAAAGTAAGAAGATGAATTTTGAACTAAAATGATGCATCTTCAACAGCAACAAAAATGGATTTTCAAAAATGTAGTTCAACTTTTAATCAAGCAGTTGAATTTTCAACTAAAAGAGATGAATCTCGAACTAATAAAGATAAATTTTCAAGAAAAATGGAAAGTTAAATTTTCGTACTAAATATATAAAAAGTTTAAACAATTTGTTCTTATATTTTGCAGAGATATAAGTTATTCTTTGTTTAGAAAATGTGGCCAATCATTATGTTTTCACATTATTCACGATGATAGTTATTGTTCAACTATTTATCTCTGTATATTTGAAGGCAGGAAAGTTTCTCTCTAACCTAATAGAATAATCATTTTTTCATTTTTTTATTAATTGAATGTTTATAGCCGCATCAACTGCCAGGGTCATTAGCGACTGTACTATAGGTTAATTCTGAACTGTAGGGTATCTGTGAGGTAGTATACCAGGGGACAGAAATGAAGCTTTCTGAACACACATCCAGCCTCGCTTCCTACTTTGGGAATAGCGCCAGCGTGGCTGCCAAAGCTGCAGTGTTGGAACATAAGACAATCACGATACCGTCTGAACCACAATGACTCCCTAATAATCATTTTCAAACGATCATTTGTATTATATTTTTTAGGAGCTCATGCATCAGAACTGGAGCCACTTGTGGGAGGCAACACAATGGATACCATCGATGGTGTCGTTATAGAGGGTGACGAGCACGAAGAAGATTTGCCGGATTTAAAAGTTACTTTCAGGTCAGAAGCTTATTGGTTTTTAAATTCTTACTTTTGATGAAAAGTCTTATTAATTATAGAGCAAACCCTCCATAGAGGAAGAGGAAACGCACCTACGAAAGTGCCCACGCATACACTAACAATTTACTTTACACGTCTTTCAACATTCACTTTCAGGGGTAAAAAACCTGGTAGAACTGTTAAAATAGTGGAGAATCTTGAGACGGAGCTTAAAAAGACTCAAAGGAAACATTTCCCCTCAGCAAATGTAACGGAACTCAGTCGACTTGCTGATGAGTATAAGGTAATTTTTCTGGGAAGAGAAACTCTACTTCACAAATATTTCTCTAAAAATAAATTTCCTTCTGGATGATGTGTGTGAAAGTCCTCATCACGAGAGATGATCAGAATTCTCATATTAATTTTAGAATAGTAGTTTTATTTCATGTTTAGTACAGTGAATCTGATGATCCCTGAACATCATAGCATTGATTTTAATAATTTAAAATAAGTTCATGCATAATTTTGATTAGATACTGGAAAGGCAGTCTGTTTCGGATAATTTGATTAACTCAATTTATTCCTTCTTCGATCTAGATGAAACAGCTTCTCTTTCAATCAGTCTGATTTTGAAAGTTCCGAGCACTACTTTAAAATTCATTGAAGTCCTTTCACTAATAGTTGATATTATAACATTTTATGATCAATATCCAATCATAGTTATCATTGAGGTCACAAAGTAATGCCCAGTATGCAAAGCGGATAATGCATATAGATCGCAAGTAGATGCAGACGATTCTAGTCAGCCAGGCTGAAACGCAATATTCGGCTTGTTGAATCAAATTGATGAGAAGAGCTGATACTGAAGAATATCAAATGATTATCAACTGAATATTGCTTTCGATTGCTTGAATAAAGCGATTCAGCTATAATTAGTGGAAATAGAATAAAAATTAAACAGTGATGCTCTCAGTCACTAATAACAGAATTCACTTGCATATTGGATAAAAAGTAACTTCTGAAAATAAACATAACTTTCTTTAAATATAATTATTAATTAGGCGCTTGCATAATATTCATAATGACGTTCAAACGAAGAATGTACAAAATATAAATCTCAAAAGACATTATCATAGTTCATAAAGTATGTTTGACAGTATGAAAAGCCTTACCTTTTATCAGCATCGTGACTGGGACGATGGACTAGCAACAGAGGACGAAGCAACTTTGTGGAAACGAGTATCCAGTAATCACGCTCTCAACGCACTTTCACTTGCCAGGCTAGTAAATCATCAATACTCAATATCAATCACTAACCCGAATTTGTTCTTGCACATTAAATATATTATTTTTGTATCTTTTGAATCTATCTATAAGATTTCAGGATATCGATAATGTCTATTGGCTCAACAAACAAAATGATCTCTCACCCCCAATATTCTTCCATTTGGTGAAAAAATAATTGTACACTATGTTCAAGTTAAAAAAAGATTAAACCATACTCCTGAGCCTTTAAACTGAACAAAAAACTTTCAACTTTTTCTTTCTCGAATTATTCGAAAAGGCATGTGAGAAATAAATGTGTCACTTTCAAAAAACTACCCTAACCTTTAAAAGCACACGTAAGGGCTTTTTAATAGTATCACAGATGACATGAATTGTTGTGCAATTATCCTAAAAATTTTCAGATTTTTAAAAATGTGTTAAGCAGGGCGTCTAGCGGACCGAGAAATCGGGAAACCCCGGGAAATTTTATTAAACAAGGAAAAACCGGGAAAATCCTGGGAATTTTATTTGGGATCGGGAATATTCTTCTATCGCAAAATCTACTTTTTTCTACTTTATCTTCATTTTATTGTTTAGTCAAAAATCAGAGAGAGGAAAACTATCAGAATTCTCTATAAAAGAAACCAGGTTGTACGCATTTTGCCAGTTATTTAAGATGTTGAAAAATAGTACAAATTTCAATATTTTTTTGAGTTTAAATAAAGTCCATTTTAATGAACATTTTAAAAAGTTGATATGAAAAAGCTGGAAAAATTTGAAGACATTTCATCTTTAGAAAAGTAATAGTAAAATTCAAATGAATATATATTTTGAATAAATCTGATAGAAATCTCATGATTACTTATTTCATATAGTTTAGGACATGATTCCTCACAGCAGAAAAATATTTAAAAAATTAAAATGTTTATTATATTAGGTTTTTATTTTAATTTTTAGAAAACATTTAATTTTCACTACTTTTAAAATATCGTCTTAAAAAAGTAACAAAATGACTTCATCCTGGCTCATTTTATAAAGAATTCCGACAGCTTTCAATCGATTCAAAAAAAAAATTAACTCTTATATAGTTAACATTGAAAGAACTGAAGCAATCATCCAAAAACAGTTGATGCCATACTCGTGATCGACAATGTAGATTTCGATTAATATTTATTACTTCAGTCTGTGATAAATAAATAATTGTTTTCTGTAAGAAATAAATCTGCAATATATTTATATATTATGTTAAATTACCCATTTATCTACGTAAATTTGGAATAAATTACAAAAAAAGCTGTACAATGGTCGGAGACAAAAATGTGGGCGGGAAAATACTGGGAATATACCGAGAATTTTCAAATGACTGATCACTAGCCACCCTGGTTAAGGTCCAATTTTGGCCTTTAGGCCTCCCTTATATGAGAACATTTCTTTGATTTGGGTAAAAATGTCTCCACATTATTGAAAAATGTCACTTGAAACGCAAATTTGTATAGTGTTAATATTTTCTTAGTTTATGAGGAAAGAAGCAAAATATCGCATTTGAACGTCCCAATAGTAACACTATAACCTTTTTAACCTTATAGAAGGCGTTTCATCACTTTTAAGGGTACTCTTCATATAGATTTGAGGTGGAAGTATTTTAATTAATATCTATGATAAAGATTATTTAAAGTTTTTGTTTTTCTTTCTGACATTCGACAATTATTTTCACAAAATGAAAGAAGAGTATCATAATTCCGGATATTTTTAAACCACTCAGAAAAATGTTTGTCAGAATCATACAAATTCTTTCTTTGATATAGGGTCAAACAAATATTTCATTGAATTTAACAAATGTTTGTTTGATTCAAATAAAATTTATTTGATTCAAACACAACATTGGTTAACTCAAACAAACTCTGTCTTTGAAATAGAGTATGTTTGTTTGATTCAAACAAACATTTTTCTGAGTGATTTATTCAACAAGAATTTACTTTGATGAATTAATAAAGTTCGAATAAAACAACTAAGAACTAAAATTATAGAAATTTCAAACCAAGAAGAAGAATTCTTTTTTTTATTCTTCAGGATTGTCACAATTTCATAAAACCACAAGAATACAGCACCTTGACATGGGTTCTCTCGTAGTTGTTCGTTATTTCTTCCAAAAACGTAAACAGAGATTTTAAATATCTAACTGAAATATATTCATTGAATGTAGTAGGTCAGTGACAAAGGAGGAAAAGGAAAAGGAAAACACGAGGAAAGTTGCTCCGACATCTGCGCCAGTGACAATAGCACCTGCTGGAAGACCATCCTCCGTACAAGCTAGACCTATTCATGGCATTCTCTCAGATGACCTCAAAGCGGTTAGTTTGTTGAGATAAAATTATTTTCCGCAATAAATATTTTTCTTCACAGTTTTTTTTAATAAGGCTGCATTAACTTCTAGTATCTGATGCATTAATATGAAAATTCCAATTATCCTACGTCGCTGAACGTTAAAATCTGCCCAATTGCACAAGAACTCAAAACTTTACCAATTTGAAATTTGAAAAATTAGCATTTAGTAAGAGAATGCAAAAATATTTCCCAATATACATTATACAAAGAGCTGACATTTTTTCGATCTTTTCTTTTCAACTTTGTATGGCAGTGGATATTTTTAATTTACAAAAGATACCTTTTTAGGACAACGAAAAGGCTATAGCTCGAGCAAGAAGGGACTTTTTAATTCGTCATCATCTCGATCGCACTACAGGAGTCGGTGAGCTATATTTCTAACATAGGTAACAATAGTAATGAAGTATCTTTTTAATTGAGATAATAATAATTGAAAACAGGTGACGGTGCGTTACTTCCCTCTCCAACGAGAGAGAAGCTAGAACCTGTGATACCTCGCCGACGCGATGACTCGAAGGAATATCGAGATGAAATTCAGCCAAGAATGAAATCCAGTCCGAAGAATAGTCCTCGGACTGGACGTTCGCAAAGTCTTGGACCTAGCGTTGCTGACCGTAAATCTCCGAAACGACAGCAATCACGGGCTCCGTCTGTTACGAAAGATGCTAAGGTAAATTGACGAAAAACATATATAAAAAGGGAAAATAAAATTAAAATAAGGTAATTTAGAGAACGCTAAAAGTGGGTTGAGTTGCTGCTAGAAGTTTGCATTAGAAATTGTTTTTAATTCTCGCCATTATTCTCTTCCAGTTAGTATAACAATAGCTTCATTGCAGAAATAATTTTAGGATTTTGTTTCACTGTAGCATCGCAAACAAAAACTTTTGCTTTTATTTAAATTTCCGCCCCTAAGAATTTTCCATTAGGTGAAAAATAGATAATTAATACTTTGCTTGAATAATTTCATATTTTTGGTTTGAATAAAACCATTTTTTAGATTGAGGAAATGCATGATTGGACGTATTCAGTACCATAATTTCTTTGAGTCATGTAAAGTTTCAATCAAAAATTATTTTTTCAATGTAGTTTCAATTATGTTGGAATGAATTATTAATTATCATATGAATGCACAATATAAAATAGAGTTAAGAAGCATGTAAACAGTAAGATACTAAAAAATAGTAAAACAATATCATTAACGGCAAAAAAACCCTTTTTACTACAGAAAACTTCCAATCCTCACACTTATACATTGATGAATTTAGTGTAAAATAATTGCAAAAATCTATTGAAAAACTTGAAAAGGCGTACAGTTTTCATAAAAATACCCTTAAGAATAAAAAACTACCCTTTAAAACGAGTTTACATTTGAAATACCATCAGATCTCCAGAAACAATGAAAATCAGTGTCTAATGTATAAGGGTAGCTTTTTATCATGAATGGATATTTTACGCTGTTATGGGTGACAAGTGGCAAAATGTTATTTTTTACCATTTTTTTATTGATTTTTGAGACATTAACTCAATTTTATAGTTTGCACGCGCAAGACAAATCAGTTTATTGGAACATAATCGAATTTACAGATTTTTGCTCTTAGATGTTGTCTAAGAACTTTTGTTTAATCCCCAATTTTTCACTAAATAGAAGCTTTCTTAAGGTCAGCAACTTAAATTGATGCATAATTACGTATTTAAGTTGCCCTAATAGAATACTTTCTTAAATCAAGTGACTTGAAAAGACGTTAGAGACTTAAAAGAACCTGCTTCAAAGAAAAGACTAAAAATAACCCTTTATAGGAATTGGAAGATAACATTCAGCTTCCTTTACGCCATTTTACAACCGATAGGAAAACATCTTATTTAACTATATAAAAAACTATAATGTTTCCTTAACAAAAATCCCCGAAGACTTCAAAATCTGATGATTAAAAAAATACATAATTTTACAACCCCTACTGAAATAAAAACTAAAGAACATTTCATTCAAACATACATTATTCTGAATGCCAAGGTATTTTTCAGAAACGATATAGTCCTATCCTTGATTGAAGTGTTTATTCTTGATACACTTTGTGAAGTATGTAAGTGTAAATATCAAAGAGACATTCTAAAAAAAATCTAAGAAAAATAATAGAAAAACGAAAAAAATATATCATTTTACGGGGTGTTTTTTCATTTACTAATTAGAATCGAATAATTCAAAAAACTACAGAAATCGAGAACACAATTATCGCATGTGTTCAACCCACTAGAATAAAAGTTTACAGAAAAATATGCTACAACTAAATAAATTGCACAAAGAATTAAGAAAGTTGCTCAAAGTAATTGCAGAGAAAGAAACATAATATCTCTTACTTGCACCATAGTTTACCACCTAACAATTTAAATCTTTTCTTTGTTCCAAGGAGAAAGAAAAAGAATCAAAGGACAAAGATAAAGATTCGAGGGAGAGGAGTGGCGAGCGAGAAAGGCATCCCCGACCGAGTAAGTAAACAGTGAAGATTTTTTTATTTTTCGAAAAGCTGTAATCAATCCTCTAGACTAGATCATTAGGTTTTGATCGAACAACCTCTATCTATTCTGCGAACTACTTTGCATTTTGGTGGAAGGACTGGACTAAATAGAATACGTCTATCGTTGGAATTTTGACTGTGTCTGTTACGTCGGCTCTGAAAGATATCCAATAGATTAATCATTATTTTTTAAAACGTGTCATTATCACTGCTTACAAGAGTATGATATTTAAAATAAAATATAATTGAGTTTTCTATAAAAGGATAAATAATATCATACTTTTGCATTAGTAGACAAAAAGAATGATCATCGATTCATTGTCATTTGTGTCAAGGGAAATGCATGATAGGCCTGTTTACTTGTTCTTATTTCTATGCATTTGCAAAGTTGATTAACATTCAGTAGATTATGATAGACCAGACCGAGCATAAGAGGAAAATAAGTAGGAATATGTTTTAACGTGCTTTTTTTATTTCATTCTCTATTATGTTTTTTTAGCGATGAATTTTATAATAGTTTCATGTTTCAAACATAAAGTCCTCAGTTAAATTTTAAGAAGGAAAATGTCGTTTATAATATATAATTCTTTGAAAAAATGGATTTCGAGAACCCTCTGAACTTTCACATCCATTAAAAACATGTGACTTGCGTTCATCAACAAAATACTTAATTTTCAGAGCTACAAACGATGAGATCATGCTGCGAAATTACCATAATCAGTTTTCTAATATTTGTTCTTTATTCCAAAAATATAATACTGTTTCAAGCGTTTTTCGAAACCTTCTTCTGAAGATTTTCCGGTGAGCATGCGCATTCTTTTCAACGAAATAAGAAACGTTTATAAAAGAAAACGTTCCTTACAACACTGACCTAATTTTGGTGCATTTTCATCTAGTGTAGTTCCAAATCTTATAAAATTGATACTAATTTCAAAAAATCGGATCGATTCGATTTCAATCAGGAGTTATAGTTTCATCATCATCTCTCCATCATATCGATTTGATGATCCAATTAAATGTCCGAGATTAGATTGATTAGGAAAAGAGTGGGTGTTTCAGCCACTGGTAGCCGTGTCCGGTGGAGCATAAGAGAACCTTCAGTTTCTTCTGCAACTTTATCAGCGAGCGGACATCCAATTCCAAAAATATCACCACCACCTTCAGGCCCAAAGCCGTCTCCAATCCACAGGAGGTCCCCGAAAATGCATCGCAAACGTACGTTCTTTTGTCCGTCAGTCGCATCCACTCAATGTCCATACAAAAACTCACGGCAATCGGGCAAAACTTCTTTTTTCGCACACCAAACAACACACCCCGCAAGCTTGAAGAACTAATTCGAAAAAAGTTCTTGAATTTTTTTCTTCTGTGAAAGAAGAAAGAGGAAAATTTTCCGCATATCCTAGGTTTCTACACAATTTGGGAATTTTGTGCAAGATTAACACAGTCACTTTTTAATCCACACTACATCAACAACGCGTGCGCTAGCTCCTATCTTCACCAGGAGCGCTTGAAACGATGCAAATGTATCTTATCATATTATAATTTTTTTATCAGGGTCTAAAATGTTCCTAGCTTTGACAGTTTTTCAACCTAAGATTTCAAAAGTATTAATAATGAATCAAAATTCCTATTTAGTTTTCGCAGCCTTCACAGTTCACAGTCTTTCCGTTATTTCCCTTTTTTCTCGTTTTTCCACTTAAATGCGAACTGAATTAATAAAACTAAATAAGAAAATCCAACTATTTTGGTCTGAAAGTTATTTGTATTTTTGTTTGAAAAGTGTACTGTTATATGTTCAGTTGAGAGTTCATCTTTTTTGGTTAAAATTTAATTATTTTGATGAAAATTCAACAATTTTGCTAACAAGCAATCCTTTGTTATTCAAAATTCAACTCCTTTGTTGAAAATTAATCTTTTTGGTTGAAAAATCAACTATTTTGATAGAAACTTCAAATTTTTTGTATAAAATTAATCTTTTTAATTGGATGAATTCAACTGTTTTATATTTAATTTTAAACTCTTATTTGTTTGAAATATCATCCATTTATTATATTTTTAGTTAAGAATTTTTTCTTTTCATGAAAAGTAACCTTTCAGGTTGATAATTCATATTCTCGAGTTGAAATTCAAACTGTTTTGTAGAAAATGCCTCTTTTTCGCTTGAAAATTCAATAATTTGGATGAACTTTTTCTAATTTCTTGACTGAAAAATCTCTACTGGTTAAAAATTCACCTTTTTAGTTTGAAATTTCGTCTTTTTTGATAAAAATTAATCTTTTTTGGCTAAAAATGCAACTTTTTGGGAGAAAATTAATCTTTTTGGTAAAGAATTTAACTATTTTGTGAAAAATTCGTCGTTCTGAATGGATTCGACTGTTTTTTATTTAAAATTAAAATATTTTTTCGTTGAAATAGCAACTATTACATTTTTCTTTGCGAATTCATCTTTTATAGTTGAAAATTCAACTACTTACTTAAAAGTTGAACTACTTTGTGAAAATTTCATTTTTTTAAGACTCATAATTTTAGTTGGAAATTCAACTGTTCTTTTTAATATTCATCTCTTTTTGTGAAAATTTCATCTTTTTTGGTTAAAAATGGACCTAACTGAAATTTAGTCTGTTTTTTTTCTCTATTCAACTATGTATTTACATCTGAAATATTTTAGGCCCTTTTTTATATAATTAAGAAGAACGCACGTCATAGTAACGGAAGGCATAAAAGCTTCATGCTAGAGAATTTCATTTGTGAAAAATTGAATTAGGAATAAGATTCAAATTTATCACTGGAAAAAAGTGCATTATGGTGGAAAAAATTATAGAATTTGTTCTCTTATTGGAAAGTATATCGTATCGTAGAAAACACAAACAGTGATTTTTACCTTAATTTCAGGGTAGAATCTACCTACAACTAAAATTATTGACAATCATTTAAAATCAATCAATTGTATCTTCTTTGTTTTCGATAAAAAAAATTCAATTTTTCTGTGATAGCATCGACCGGGGTAATTTTTACACAAAAAGAGCGTCTTTTCCAAAAGACAGAAATTGTGCTACTATCTTTTTTTAATTATTGAAATTTCCTGTTATCCAATTACAAATAATTATATTAGGAAACCAACAAAGCTTGTCGAATGCAAACTTTTTTTAACGGGACTTTCCATACATCTTTCAAATCTTTTCAACATTCTAGAAGACTAAACAATTAAGCATAGATTAAGCCAACATTTTTGAGCGTTTTATTTCAAACTGTTTTTAATTAACTAATTCATTTTTAAACATTTTAATTTTGTACGGTGAAGTGTAAAAAACCGCTAATTTTGTACGATATCCCAATGGTAAAATGAATGCAGATCGATTCTATTTCAAATCATCACATACATAAAAAAGGAATATTATCTTTTTTCCAGCAGGAAATATACACAAATTTTTCTTTAGCCTCAATCAAGAGTCAAAAGGGGCCTCCAGCAGTAAAAATTACCCTAATATTTGATCCTCTCTGCTTGATCATAAATTTTGTAATTCAGTACAAGCGATACTTTTCTCCCAAAAGAAATCGCCACAATATGCACTTTATTCTCCACAACTGAGGAAAATTCTCGCACTATTCATTTCATAAAAATATTATAACTTTTTTTTTAATAAAAACAAATCTTTCAGTATAAGGAAATATAATTCAGGGACCTTTTGTTTACGCTATGACAGATAAGAACAAAATTAAAAACAAAATTGATATAACGAAAATGAAAAAAGAAGTTTCTTTTGTTTCGGTCGTCCCTGGATTATATTTTACAAGCTGCAAAGTGGACTTCTCAACAAGAAATATTACTTGAGCCGAATAAAAGGGTGTCTAGTCATCAGACAAATTGATATTCCCGGGTTTTTTCCGGTTTTTCCCCAACCAAATTTTTTTTTAACGACCAATTTAAAGATGACTCTTTGTAAATTATCGTAAATCAATATATGCAAATGAGAAGTTCAACATAATATACATATACCAAATTTATGTCGGGAAGAAAAAAATTATTTATTTATAAAAATAAATTTCTTTTTTTTCAATGTCAATAAAATGTAATATAATAAACATTTTTCAATGTCCTTGGAATCACTTTGGAGGTAAATTTCTAAAAAGCGCAACATTTTTTCTGGCATGATGCAACATGTTTCAAGTTAAAACAAAAATGATGGAAAAAAAAAATATTTTTCTGTTGAAATAAATATTTTTGAAAAATATATGAAGTAAGTACTGATGAGGTTTCTGTCAAATTTATTAAAAATATATGGGCGATTTCCAAAAAGTTGATCATTTTAAGTCTCAACCATTTTCTACATTTTTGTTTTCTAAATATGTGGGTGTCTGCATGGAAAGGGAACTTATGATCGGTATGGAGTTACGCACAGGTGCATGTAGCCGGATAAAAGCCCGGAATTTTAGGCCAAAAATAAACCCTTTAAATTGAGAAACGAGTCACTAGGGCATTTTTGAAGTTGGAACTTTGAAAAATCGTTTTTCGAGAAAAGCTAATCTAAACTTGGGGAGTGCCATAAGCACAGGTGTTATACACTTTTTCTTCGAACGTGAAGTATACCTACTTTCGATTACTTTCTGGATATCAGTATAGTCCCAATTGATTAACTCTATTTCTCAGTATCATCCGCCACTCAATCGCGAGAATAATAGTTTTGACCTTAACTTAGAAAAACGTGAATATCTCCTAAACTAGAACCAGCCATAAGGGCCCTTTTCTTGCGGACGCCCACATATATATTTGCATAAAGTACGTACATCGAAGCACAATTTCATAAAGTTTCAAAATTTTAGACCATTTAGTTTAAAAATTATAAACAAAATATTATTTAAAATTTCTGGTAACGCACTTGTTCCTAACTACAAATTGAAAAAAAATTCTAAATCCTAGAAGAGGGTTCAATATTTTAGAGTTAAAAATTTAAAATGTCACTTTAATATCTGTTCTTCAAGTTTTTTTTCTGAACATGCGACATTGCTATTTTATGATGAAACTCGAAAATAATTATTAAAATTAATTATTCATAATGCGAGCTAAGATTGTTAATTTTTCACTTATGAAGATATATATATATATTTGAAAATTATAATAATAATTATCAGTATTTTTGCATAATATATTTTTTTAATGTCCGTCAACTCTTCATATTGATTTATCATGCTATAAAATGAGAGAATATTTTCAAACGCTGAAGTCCAAATTTTTACCTGCTCTGCATATATTTTTAAACGATTTTTGAAATTCTTATTCTTTATCATAGTCGAATGTTGCATAACGTCACCTATGGTAGGAGCTATTCCTGTTAAAATTTTTCATTATATTACATTTTATTTTAAAAATTCCCGAACCTAAATAAAATTCCTGGGTGTTTCCTGGTATTTTTCCGATTTCCTGGCCCACTAGACACCCTGGAAAAACTCTATTTGAAAGCTAATAAAATTTGATCTAAACCTATAAAGAAGATCTGCTGATTATAAATGAGAGTAATAAGATTTAACTTGACAACAACTGAGGACATGGAATAGAAAGATGTGTAGAAAGAATAATGTTTTTGTTTGAAGTAAATGATTGAGTAGCGAATGCGACATACTTGATTTTAGAAACAGTCGCTTACTGTATTTGTACGATATGTTCTAGCCTTCCTCGCAACCAATGCTCCTCCCCATCGCCCTCTTCATCATGCAAAACCCATAACCACCAACATCACAAGTACCACTACCAACACGAACGTCACAGTAAAACCCTTCGAAAAAAAGCATTCGATTCACTCGACCGCCTATCACCCGCCTACTGCTACGACAGCTACCACTGCTGCCGCTGCGGCCAGGCTGGAGCGTGTCAAGCATGCCCAGGCCAAAACGGCTGCTGCAGCTGTAGCTGCAGTCGATCCATCCAAATCATCCTCCGAAAGTCGATACGCGCATCGATTACAAGCTAGTAAGTAGCATGCAAGCCCGAATCATGATGCAACATCTCCTGCAGTTGTTGGATCTACGGCTTTAGAAACTGCTTTTCGTACATCCGTTGTGTCTGTCCATCATGTTCTCATTATCAATTATCACCTTCTTATTTATTATTTCAAGTGAATGTCGACAATTTTCAACATTGCATATGCCAACAAAAATTTTGTTCTTAAACTGCTTTCTTTCATACACGGGTCGGAAGAACAAGAACTAATCATTTCCTTTATCAACAAAGGAAAGAGTATCAGTGAGACTAAGTAACTAAGTATTATGTCGGATGCTATATTCATACAGTAAATCCCAAAAATACTTTTTCAAAGTTGGAAATTAAAACCGCTCACGGTAGGGTTGAACCAACTTTAATTCGACTGCTCCATACACTATGGAATCAAGTTCGGCTGAGTCCATATAAAGAATCAGGTTTCAGTTGTTTTGTATGTGAAATCACGGGGACATACCATCTCACATGCGGCAAGTCTCTCTGCGGCAAGTCACAACTTCGGCATCTCTACCTAGAGGCATCTCTCCCTCATGGCATTTCTCTCATTGAAATCGATATTTTTGGGGCATCTCACATCGCACCCCTGTGACTGGGCACAGAAATAATGTTGGTCCAACCCCTACCCCTTTTCCAACGTCTCGTGGGGGGGGGGGCGAAGGCACCCCTGTCACGGGCCATCCATTTCCACTAGTGAGAGATGCCGCTAGGTAGAGATGCCGCAGTTGTGACATGCCGCGAAGGGACTTGTCGCATATGAGATGATATGGACCCGAAATCACAACACCATTCTACAGCACGTAATAAATTATTAAAAAATTCTAGACAATAGTAAATATTCCAGAGAATTCCATAAAATTGAAATACTTGCTGTAGAACGGCCTACTTTTGTTAATTTTATCTCAGAAAGTCAAAATGTCAAAATTGATAACAAATAGACTTGATTCCATATACAGAACAACTAAAACCTGATCATTTATACAGACTCACACGAACTCAATTCCATATTGTATGGAGCAGTCGAATTCCAGGGCCCTTGCATATTGAATTTTCCGACTGATCCACGGAGCCCTTTTTGAAAAGAAGTGGATTTTTAAGTTTAGTGCAAAAAAAGGACACAGAAAAAAGTTCCTTCGATTCAAAACCAATTTTTTGAATTAAATAAATTTGTACATTGTTTTCGAATTAGCATTTGTTCCAAATATTGGGTACAAAAGGTATTAATTGCATGAAATTATTTTTCAGATAAAAGGCCGTAGCCGGGTATTCCTGGGCTGCCCAAGCTCGAATGTGATTAACATGTAGGCCTGTAGGGGATAAGCTGCTATCATTATATGACTAACTCACCCCAAGTATCATCTTCAAAATAAAGTTCTTACCAAAGCTATAAACAAATATTTTCAAATCTAAAATTTAAATTGTCTTTAAATTGGTTCAACGAATTTTAATAACTCGAAATGTGTTGTAGTCAGCATTAAGGCAGTTTAAAAACAAAATTGATAAGCAATTACTTTTATTAGGAGGGGTTAAACAAAATTGTTATTATTTTGTAAGCATTTTTTTATGACATTTTTTTTATAACACCGCTATTTGTTTCTGTAGTATACTTACATCCTAAATAACATATACTTTTCGGGAAATGATCAAAATGGTACTTCATGGTTTTAAATAATCAAATAGATTTTTTGGCCTCTAAAATATATATGATTTCATAAGACATGGGGGCAATCCTCGTTATCAATTGTTTTTCTATTTGTACAAATCGACCGTCCCGAGCCATTTTGACGTATCTCCAGCGAATGCGTTAAAACTGACGTATCTCGTTGTCATGTTGGAAAAGTATCGTAACTCGCAGCACCAATAACACAGTGTCGTATCTCTTGGTAGTGTTTTAAAAGTGTCGTAACTCTTTTTCTTTGTTTTTGAGATAGGAGCAATCCCAAATTCAAAATTGATTTAAAAATAATAAAACAATTTATACCTCGATTTTTCAAGCATGAAAAATTAAAGCGTGTCAGTAGATATACGTTAAGTACTATACGCACTCTACAAGTCAAATTTGATTTATTTTTACAGCTGACTATTATACAATTTTTAGCTCATCTTGGTTGAAATCTACATTCAAAATCTCTTCGTTGATGATGCCTTTTTCACTTAAATTGACGTCTTGATTCACTCACATGTCCATTTCTGACAGATTTAAACATGAAACATGGAAAGAAATAACACTCTTTCAACTGTTTTCTCTTTAGACGTTACTTCAGTTAATGCGAAAATTTTTTAAGCGGCAGTTACGACAGTATGGAATGGAACAAACTAAAAAATCATAATTCGCCAAACTTTCAATAACGTCGCATTTTTTCTACTAATTTTTCATAAATTGAGTAATATTACCATTAAATTGACAAAATTTCAGTTCAATAGACTATATGAATATCAATATTTCCTCAAAAAACGAGTTATGACATTTTTAAAACACTATCAAGAGATACGACACTATGGAATTGGTGCTGCGAGTTACGATACTTTTCCAACGTGACAACGAGATACGACAGCTTTAACGCGTACGCTGGAGATACGTCAAAATAACTCAGGACGTCGAAATCGTGATTAATGTACAGGTCTTGCCACAGCTGTATTTGATGTCATTTGAAATTTCAGTAAATTTCAGTAACAATTGTAAACGAGGAAATCGGTTTAACTGTTAAAAAGTGGAACAATAAAGTCTATTTCTTCTATTCATTTTTTTGGGACTTTTTTTTTAATAATCCATTAAAACTCATACAAAAATGAACACAAAATAAAAAAATAAAAAAATTATTTAAGAGTTAGATAACAAAACTACAAGGAGTAGCTGACCATTTTCCCTCATCACAGGCAAAAAATCTAAGCAGTATCAACAGGTCGTTATTAGCCACCAGCAGGAGTTAGGCATACCATCTAGAACCCATATATAAAAAATCAGCTTTTCTGGAATTAATTCGAAGTTAGAGTAAAATTTGTTTCTCGTTGACTGGTCTATTATACAGGCTGCTCACATATCTTTAGTCTAGATACAAAACACAAAAGACCTAAGCTCTAGGTTACTCCGATGGCGACTACGTCTTGACAAATATAAGTATGAAGTACAGTATACCACTGAAGATTTGAGAATGAGATGGGAAGAAAAGTTTAAGCTAACCCCACAGGAGAATGATTAAACACGCGGAAGAACCCCAAAGGATTAATTAATCTAAAAGGATTAAAGAATCCGATTCAAATGACGTCCCGACAAAGAACGACCAGTTTTATGATACATTCAATGAATAGAAAGAAAATCTTTATTCGAAAATTGAATCTCATATATGCTTGATCAAAACAAGGGAATTGTTCAAAGATGAACGACAACCAAGCAAAAATTGAATGCGGTGCATCAAACTATATTTTAGACTGAGCGAGCATGCAGAAGTAGCTGCAGCCCGAAGGGTTAGCCGAAATTTGTAAAAGGAAGGTACAAGCGTCTAAACTCAAATATTTCTATCCTTTACAATCTGTTAGAAGAGTAGAGGCATACAAGAGACCTGGCTTACTTTTTCGGAGACATATCTAAATCTATCGTCAGAACCCTCACAAAATCGGATCATAGTTTACTATTACTAGAATTCTTCTGGACAGAGTATAAATTTTGGATTGAGTATAGTCTCCATGCCAACCAAATTTAATGAAGGATTCCACTCCTTAATCCCCGACCATGACTTGATAATCGTATATAATAGTACATTATGTAGCAAGTGTGATACGTGCGTCTTTATAGCCGAGCGAGGCTATAAAAACGTACTACCCATTGTGAATACAATAACTTATGCATAAAATGTCTGCTATGAGCTTTTCGAGAAATTTAGATTTAAATAGTCCATGAGGGAGCCCTAGGGGAGCGGAGCGTCCATTTCGGCACAATACTTTTAACCTCTGCTTTGATCCTTTTGACAAACAAAAACGTTTCTGATAGAAGTAAAATTTAATTTTAACATCCATGTAATGCGTCGTGAAGTAAAAGTATTTTTTTTAAAAAATATGGGTTGAATTGATAACCTCAATTCAACCTTTCTTTATTACGAGTTCAGATACAATAATCGTG
>JAABKJ010002417.1:0-28100 GCA_011634705.1 Andricus grossulariae | reverse complement strand
GTGTGGGGGGGGGGGTCACAAAAATCTTATCCTTACGATAGAGGGGGGGGGGGGGCCCGAATTCCTAAAATCATCCTGAGGTAAAATTGTAAAATTTCAAATTGAAAGCCTCAATATTTGAACAATTTTCCATGCTTTTTTTTTTAATCTGCTCAATTGTGATCAGAGTTGTGATTGTTCTACATTTAAAATTGTTCAATTTTAGAGGCTCAATTTTTTTAATGATCGTTTAATTACAAATTTTAATATTTTGAATGCTTCCCATTTATCGTTCAAGTTTTATTGAGACTCGAATCTTAAAATATTTGAATAACCGGGAATTTGTTTCCGAGATTTGAGTGGTCACCCTGAAAATTTCAACCCCTGATCTTCAATTCAATATTTATTTCAGATACATGATACGGAAATCCTTTAATTTTGTATGATGTTCCAATTGAAAAAATTACAATTCCAGTCGAAAAATGAAATTTAAAATTCGATCAATGAGCTATTTATACAGAATATAATTTTCAAGAAGAAACTGAAGCAAATACAAAAATGCAATTGAAGAATAAGTGTCCTCAGAAATGATTAAGCCGGTTTGAAGGCTACGTAGCGAATTTTTGTATTTTTCATTAAATTTGTTTGTCGCGTAAGCAATGTAAGCATATTTAACCAAGCCGATCAAACCGATCGAAATACCGGTTCGGTGTTATACAGAAGAAACTGTAGAATCGCGAGTGCCTTCGCGTTAGCTCGCGCAAGGTGAAAGCGCATATTACGACTTCTCAGTCACGGCCGAGCCGCGACGGTGTTCGCAGGTCGTTTTCGTTTCGTTTAAATTAAAAAGTGAATAAAATTGTTATTCGAAACGTGTCTTCAAGACGCGAGACAGCCCGGCAACACAATTATTTACGTGGCCTGGGACAAGGACTCTCTTCGGGGTGCATATTCCAGGAACGGTCAACCAAGCCATGAAGAAGAAATGAGACAGGGTCCTAAGACACTTTCGCGTCGACCCAATACCCAAGGTTTGTAAAGAAGCTGATCTGATCCGAGGTCGCTTCCACAATCATCAACTTGTTGAATCCAAAAGTATTTCTTGGAAAAATTAAAAGGAAAGTGAATAGTCAACATTTTTTATTTTAGGATCAAGAATTCAATCCAAATTCAAATTCAGTTTCAAAGTTTTTTTAAAAACATTAGGTCTTAAATTCCTTAGGTTTGTTATAAGCGGTAAACAAACGTAGTTTGAAGGAGAAGCCTGAATGTAAATTGCAACTACAAGTTTTTATTTTTATATGCTTGTTGAAGTCCGGTTTAAATATCTCAACTATTTCTTAGCGAATAAAAAGTCTCGTAAAACTCGGAACGTAAATTATGTAACAATTAAATATTAATTTTGTAATTCGACATACCAGACAAAGAAAATAAGTAAATTATCCATCATCTATAATTAAACAATCTCTTATTGAGTTACTTAAAAGAGTGCTGAAATAAAAAATTTTGAATATAGATATTAATTACTTGAATTCTCGAAATATAAAGACTAGAAAGTAAACTCATGATTAAAAAGCAGTTTTATAATTTATTTTAAATTAATATTATTTGCTATATGTACTTAATATTGATATATTTGTGCTTGAGTAATTTAACAATTTTTCAATGTTTTAACTCGTTTAGTTTTAATCAAAACTATACTAGTAAATTATACTCCACTTTCACTTAAAAATCGATATTAAAAGTATTTGTCAGTCTCATTGATCCGAAGAGCGTTACTTCGATTGACCTTAATTTTAAAGATCAATTCATTTTTAAATGTTATTTCTTATTTAAAATATCAACTACTATTATGTCATTAATGGATCAAGTACTAGTACCGTATGAGTTAAAAGTAACAGCATTTAAAATTTGGGTCTAAAATTGGAAATGATCTAGAGGCTTACGAGTTGCAAAATGGAACTTAATTTTAATATAAATTGAAACTAAGCCACGTAAGGAGAAAACTTTCGATTAAACAAGATATTTTGTGGTCTCGACCGAAAAGGATTGGAGAGAACCAGATTTTATGAGATCATGGTAGCTGACCTTGAGAATGATTTCAAGTGGCCGTCAGCCTTGGATATGGCTCGGTGATATTAGTTGGACCAACGGAGGAAACTGCAATTTCAACATGTCACCACGTCAAGGAAGGCCCCCAATTTCAACAGGCCCGAGGACTCGTTCAGCTTCGAGTGGTCGACCTAGATGAAAACACCGACACCCAGGAGACGTCCTGTTACGTTTCAGAAGGTTCATCGAGAGACCGATTTTAGAGTAAAAATTAGAGCCTAATTTTAATATTTCCAGAATTTTTTCATTTTTTATTTTGAAACCCCTTGGGAAATGTGAGAAAACACGAAGAAATAATTTTTTATCAATTATTATCATTAAATAGATTCTTCTAATCGAAGCGATACGAACTTGAAGCAGGATTTTCTTGTAAATTTGGTCAGGATATATTACGTTTCCTGAAATTAAGGATGTTCATTTGTTGTCTCACCTCAAGTTTTTTAAACAGTTTATTCAATTGAGGAGTACAACTATAAGGTCAATGTAGAACAAAATGTTTAATACGTAATAATTGTTTATTTCACAATAGTTCTTGAGATTTTCGTAAGCGTATAGACATTTAAAAAATGATTATTTTTCTTTTTTTGCTTATTATTAATATTTGAGCTATCCCAGAAAAAAATCGGGCTAAACGAAAAGCTTCCAGCATAGGGGTCTAAAAAATCAAATCTGCCCATTTTTCTTATTTTTTAACTAATAATATCAAAAAAGGAAAACCATAGCATATAGTAAGTTTTATTTTTTTATCTCAGTTTTATATGCCAAGTGCTTCATTTCGAGCCATCCTCGAAAAAATTCGAACTAAATGAAAAGCTTCCAACATAAGTGTCCAAAAACCCTAATTTTTCACATTTTGCTTACTTTTTAATTGAGGCTGTTTGTTAAAAAGAGGCCTAAAAACTAAAATTTCGATTTTGAAAAAAAAGAACAAAAAATCTTAATTGGCGTAAAGTTGCATTAATAATCACATAGGTATATATTTTCAAAAAAGCTAATTTCTTACAGAGGAAAATGAGTCTAATTAACTGTTTGCTACGATCCGTTTTCCACGATGCATATTCTAGTATGCCTTTTTGGAAAATTAAGCATAGTTTGCCGCGGTTATTATTACTGAATATTTTCCATCTAATTATTTTTGACTTAAGACACATGACTTAAAAACTATTAGAGAAAAATTAATATAATATGAAACTTTTTATCTTTAGTTTAACCTCTTTTCTGAGTGACATTTATCGAAATTTTTTGTTTGTTTTTATGATACTTAGATTTTTGACAGTGAGATGCAGGTCATGATTTAGCTGGTATTTTTTTTTACTGAAGGGTGTTTTTATTCATTTTATTATTTAATTTTCTAAATTATTGTTTGCCGACAATCATCGTACTTTTTAAACTGTTTTGAGTTTAACTAGAGATTATTAATATACTGTTTATTGCCGAATCCAGTAGAGGACATGTAATAGGCCCTTTTTGTGTATTTAGTTGCATTTTGACCAAAATACTACTTAGGCCCCTTTTTGACAAGCAGCTTCAATTATTGTCATAAAAAATAAAATAAAACTCTGACATAACAAATTTTATTTTTAATTTAAATTCTGCATGCCAAGAGCTTCAATTTGAGCCATTCTCGAAGAAAATCAGACTAAACGAAATACTGTCAGTGTAGGAGTCTAAAAAATAAAAAATTTCCCATTTCTCATAGTTTCCAACTAGAGATATAAAAAGAATAAAATTCTTTCATAATAAATTTTATTTTTTATCTCAATTCTACATATCCGAGGCTTCAATACTGAAGAAAATCGGAATAAAAGAAAAGCTTCCGGCATAGGGTTATATATAATCAAATTTTCCATATTTGGAATTTTAAATAGGAATCAGATTTTACCTGAGGTACTCAATACTTTTCTACGCTCCTTTTAGATTTAGAACCCTAACAATCGTAAATTTTGTATATAGCCAATTTAGAATGGGAATTTTATTTACAACGAAATTAGCTATCAATGATAAATATTGAATCAAAATTAAGTTTTTTTTGTTTAAAGCGAAAAAACCATGCGTATAATTCAATTAATTTACATTTTAAAGAGCCTGATCAAAAAAATTGTAATGTAATGCGTTCTAATACCAGGATATAAAGATGTCAAAATAAATTAATCCTTTTCAAATTTCGATGTTTTCCACAAAGAGTAAAGCGTTCCAATATAAAAGCTGAAACGATAAACAATTTTTTAATTATTTCAAATTCAAACGCTTTCAAGGATTGAGGTGAATTTTGATCTGGGTGCTTTAAATATTTAAGAAATTGAAATTTTAATCCTTGCAATTTAAAATCATTCAAATATGGACTCTTTTATTTCAAGAAACTTCAAACTTAAATGCTTCCAATTTAGAAATAACCGAGTTTCGAGCCTACCAAACTTTACGAAATTGAAACTTGCCCCCTTCAATTTAAAATAATTTTAACTTGGATTTTTTCCCTCACAAAATTTTAAATTATAAGCTATTTAATTTTACAATTTTTCAGTTTGGTACTAAAAATTTGAAAACCCTATCTTTAAAGAAATGTTAGATTTACTCAATCTCAGTATCAATCTTGAATCAAAGATTTATTTGAAACGAATTTACAACTTAGTATACAATTTTTTAACAAAGTGAGAAAATCTACACGAATCTAGAAACAAGAATGTCTGAAACAAGAAAGTCTGAAGTCCTAGTTTTTTTTAACCAGTCAGCCATAAATGCATATGAAGAAATGGAAGTCAAAGTAGTTGGCACTTGATGACAGCGACTACAAATGTTTTTCTCTCACTAACAATGAATACTTACTTAAGTTTCTCTAATTCTTCGCATCCGGCATTGCATCTAGTATGTACTTACTACTTGTCTCGTACCTTTGTTTGCTTTTAAAGCACACCAGAGTCATCAGACGCAAAAGGCATAAGCGATAATCTATTATCACAGCCACCTACCTCTTTTCTACTAATCCTCGTTCCAGATTTATCAACCCTGATCTTGATGAATGATGACTTACGACTAACTTTATGAATCTCTCATGATCTCTTCTCAAGCACGTATCACAACAATGAAATGCAGTCGTCATTGAAAAAAGTGCAAATCCTACCAAGTGTATTTATGGTTTTATTTAATTCCCAAAGAAGACGAGTGAGAGATTTAATAGAATTTTATCAAAATGTCCTCAGAGCTGCCGACTAAAAAATAGGATGCCTTTTAGGATTTTTCAAATTAACCCTCAAACGGCACACTAGTGCGAATTGGTTTTTTTGCGATGTTAACATTAAATATTTAACATATTGAACATATAATAAACATCTAGCATATATTACGCATATTCAACATATATATTTAATATAGCGGAGATAAGCCGCTGCAGCTGTGCCTGCGTAAATGCCAGCAAAATGAAAATTTTTCCTATGCTAATTCACACCAGTGTGCCGTTTGAGGGTTAAAACGATTTTAAAATTTCAAACCTTCTACAAAATTTAAAGAGATAAATGTGAAAGTTTTCTAAAAATCGTCTATATTAAAAGCTAATTAGGTACCCTCGTTCAGGGTGGCCGCAGGTCAGGGCAAAACCTGGATATCAGGGAAAAGTTTGCGAATTTGTTGAGTCAGGGACTGTATTTTATCAGATTTCCCAGGATTTCAGGAAATATCACATTTCATGTAATTTAACGGGATTTTATAATATATTATTGGATGTAAAAGAATTTAGGAATTTAAATAATTTTCATTTATTTCAAGGTATTTCCAAAGATTTGAAAGAATTTCAAAGGTTTTACGATATTTAAAAAGATTCCAAAGAATTTGCAATAAAGTTAAATAATTTAAAGGGATTTAAACAAATTTCGAAGGATTTGAAATATTTTTGTATTTTTAAAAATTCTAAGGAATTTTCACGAGCTTGAAAAGATTCCAAGGAGATTTCAACAAATTCAATAATTTAAGGAATTTTCAAAATATTTAAAGGATTTTAAATATTATAGGGTATTTTTAAAAAATCCAAGTAATATTCACGAGCTTTAAAAGATTGCAAGGGATTTCGAAAGATTGTAAAGGGTTTTAAATATTTTAGGGTACTTTAAAAGATTCTAAGGGATTTTCATGTAATTTCAGTAATTGAATGGGATTACAAAGGATTTAATATATTTCCGAGTATTTTAAAAGGTTTTCAAGGCCTTTTCAAGAGCTTTTATTGGTTTCAAAGGATTTGAAAAGTTTTCATAGAAATTAAAATATTTTAGGAAATTTGAAGGGATTTTAAAAATTTACAAAGGATTTTAATATTTTAGGGTATTTTTAAAAGTGCCAAGTAATTTCCACGAGCTTTAAAAAATTGCAAGGGATTTCAAAAGATTGTAAAGGATTTTAAATATTTTAGGGTATTTTAAAAGATTCCAAGGAATTTTCAAATAATTTCAGTAATTTAATGGGATTACAAAGGATTTAATATATATTTAGAGTATTAAAAAGGTTATCAATGCGTTTTCAAGAGATTTTAATAGTTTTAAGGGATTTCAAAAGATTTCAAAGGAATTTGAATATTTTAGCGAATTTGAAGGGATTTTTAGAATTTCCTTCAGAATATCTTCGTAATTAATAATAATTATCATCATTTTATTATTTCATTAAATAGTTCTTAAAAAATAAAAACTATTTTTCGAATACACTTATATAGAAATAATTCCTTTGTATGAAGATATTAGCAACATAGGGCAAAAATGGACCGAATTCCATGCATTTGGTCCATTGTTTTCCCCCTCAGCACTCAACGAAGTGAAGTTAGCTAGTGATAGAAGTGAAAGTACCTGATAGATTTGAATAATTTAAAGGGATTTCAAAACATTTCGAAGGATTTGAAATATTTTGATATTTTTAAAAATTCTAAGGAACTTTCACAAGCCTTAAAACATTACAGCGGATTTCAAAAAATCGCAACGGATTTCAAAAGATCGTAAAGGACTTGAAATATTTTAGGAAATTTCAAAAGATTCCAAAGAATTTACAATAGCCTTTAATAATTTGAGGCGATTTCAAAAAATGTCAAAGGATTTTAAATATTTTAGGATATTTTTAAAAATCCCAAGGAATTTTCACGAGCTTTAAAAAATTGTAAGGGATTTCAAACGATTGCAAAGGATTTGAAATATTTTCGGGAATTTTCAGAGATTCCAAGGCAGTTTTAAGAGATTTCAAAAACATCCCAGGTAGTTGAAGAGGATTTTATAAGATTTCCGAGGATTTGAATGATTTTAAGTGATTTTAAAAGCTTTCAAAGTATTTTATTAAATTTTCCAATATTTCATTAAAAATAGCATCAGATTTCATACAATTTCAGGGGATTTTGTAATATTTTAATGGATTTCAAAGAATTTATTTACAAAATGTGAGGTATTTGGTAGGGTCTCAAATATTGGAAGAGATTTTAATATATTTTTTTGAATTCGTTTGAATTCATTTGGAATTCATCCTGAATTCTTATTAATGTGTCCTGAATTGTTAAAAATTCTTTTGAATTCTTCAAAATTCTCTTCATTTTGTAAATTCACTTGTATTATTATAAGTGCACTCAATTCTACTCAATTCACAGAATTTTTGTTTCGTTTTTGTTTAATTCATCCAGAAGTCTTTTAAACTCACTTGGAGTTGTTAGGTATTCAATCAAATTTTTTTGAATTCCCTTGAATTTTTCTAAACTAATTTCAAACTTACAATTCAATTAATTTTTCATATTTTTGAATTGTTTTCAATTCACTTGATTTTTTTTTAATTTACTTGGAATTTTTATGAATTTCATTTGATTCTTATTTCCCTTAAATTTCTCTCAATTCATTCCAATTTTACTGAAATAAATGGATTTTTAACAGTTTATCAATTAATTTTAATTTTGTCACCTTTTCACATTTTTCAAGAAAATTAGGATGTGACCGCCCTTAGAATAATAATTTGAAAAATTATAATTTTTAATTATAATTGTTTTTATTCAATTTATGAAAGATTCCATTGTAAAAATGTTACGAGATCCGAACTTTGGTATTTAAGTATTTAAGATAAGACAAAATGAAAAGATAGTCTTAGGGGAAAACCATGAAATTTTGAAAATTAAGTTTTGCGGCCACTCAGCTTAGTTTAAATTATTTCTAGATACCTGTCAAACCTCTGAATATGTTTTAAGCAAATTTCTTTTCAGATTCAACATCAGATGACAGTAACTATGAAACGCTCTACGCCTATCAATTTGATGACTTCAGTACAGATTCCGAAGCTGAAACTGAGACTTCTAATAATTCTAGAATTCCAACCACCTTGAATCAGAATCAAGTTTTAAATTCCCACCTTGAACCTCCAACGAGGCCGACACCACCACCTCCCAGGGAAGCGAGTTTGACCCAAACTTTAGGAAGAAGGATGAAAATGCTCCGGAGGACCTGGACGATCACCAAAGGAAGTTTGGGACGAATACGAAGAAGAACTTCCGGAGAAGATCCTGTCTTTGAAACTAGTAATGACCACGTCGTTGCCACCAGTGACCACAGAAAATATTTCAGCTTCAAAAAACATTTTAGAAAAGGTCTTACTGGCCTCTCGACTTTTTATTTGGAGAACAATCAAGAAAATGGAAATTCAAAAGAGAGTAACGAGACGAATAGTAATAGCAAAGAGGAAATTTATAGCAATAGTAACTGGTACACGCAAGTTGGACTTTGGAGGGATGATAGTAGTTCTTTACAATCTGAAGCTAATAGTGCTGGTACGTTTAAAAATAATCTTTCTTCAATTAATTACCTACAAGGCCTTAGGGGCCATCCATAAATTACGTAACACGTTATTTGCCCATTTTTTACCCCTCCCCGCCCCACTAAAACTAGTCATAACAAAGTGGTTTAGATGCACCCGCTCGCCTGTGTTACGTAATTTTTCCAAATATTTTTACTTCCTGTTTAATCTGTCGTGAAATCTAGAAATGTATAGATCACAAAATCTAAGGGTGTATATAGTTAATAGTGCAAAGCCTGGTTAACTTGAAAAATGTTGAATGATTGCGGGGGTAATAGTAATTTCTACAATTGTGAAAAAACTTTGCCTATATGGATATATTTTTTAAATATCCGAAAATCATTTAAATTCTTTAAAATCTTTGGAAATACCTTGAAATATTGAAAACCTCTTCAAAGCTTTGAAATTCCTCAATCCTTGTGAATAAATTCTTTGATATTTCATTGAAATATTATAAAATCCCATGAAGTTACATAAAATCTGATGATATTCCTTTAAATTCCTTGAAATTTGGTTAATATCTTGAAACTTTCTTGGAATCCCTTAAATACCATAAAATTTTCAATCATTTGATAACTTTTGAAATTTTTTAAAGCTCTTGAAAATTGCTTGGAGTCTTTTAAAATACTCTAAAATCTTTAAAATCCTTTGCAATTTCCTGAAATCTATTGAAATTCCTTGGAATCTTTTAAAATAATACTAAAATCTATCAAATTCTTAAAAATCTTTCAAATTTTTTAATCTCTTTGGAAATACCTTGAAATATTTCAAATCTTTTTAAATCTCTCAAATGATTTGAAATTCCTGAATTTTTGTTAATAAGTTATTTGAAATTTCATTGAAATATTATAAGACTCTTTGAATTCCCGTGAAATTACATAAAAATCTGATGAAATTTCTTGAAATTTTGTTAATATCTTGAAACTTTCTTGGAATCCCTTAAATACCATAAAATTTCCAATCATTTAATGTCTTTTGAAATTTTTCAAAGCTCTTGAAAATTTCGTGGAGCCTTAAAATACTCTAAAATCTTTAAAATCCTTTGCAATTTCTTGAAATCTATTGAAATGCCTTGGAATCTTTTAAAATAATACTGAAATCTAAAAAAATTCTTTGAAATATGTGAAATTTTTAAAACTCTTTGGGAATACCTTGAAATATTGAAAATGGCCATGTGAGGAGTGGGTCACGTGACCGGCTTCCTACCTTGCCGACACTTTTTCGATTGGTAAACTTATTTTCACACGAATAGCCACATCGAGTTGAAAATTTGGGATAATATATAAGAAGCACTAAGAAACGCGGCTCTGGTCCTATTCGTGTGAAAATAAGTTTACAAATAAAAAAAGTGTCGATAAGGTAGGAAGCCGGTCACGTGACCCACTCGGCACATGGCCCATTGAAATTCTTCAATTTTTGTGAATAAATTCTCTGAAATTTCATTAGAATGTTATAAAATTCCTTGAATTCCAGTGAAATTACATACAATCTGATGATATTCCTTGAGATTTTTTTAATCTTTTGAAACTTTCTTGGAATCTTTTAAGACACCCTTAAATATTTCCAATCCTTTGAAATCTTTCGAGATCCCTTGACATTTTTTAAAGCTCTTGAAAATTGATGAAAATATTATAATTATCCTTAAAAATTCCTTGGAATCGAATCTTTTGAAATCCCTTGAAAGTTTTAAAAGATTTTGAAAATTCTTTGGAATCTTTTAAAATACCCTAAAATCTTTAAAATCCTTTGAAATCTTTTGAAATATGTATCTCCAAATTCTTGCAATCCCTTGGAATTTTTTTAAATATTTGAAATACTTTGAAATCCCTCAATTCTTCTGAATAAATTATTTGAAGTTTTATTAAAATATTATAAAATCTCTTAACTTTGTTGAAGTTCTATGAAAACTTCTGAGATCCTGAAAAATGCATTAAAATGCTTTATTGAGAGCCGTTAAAATCCTGTGAAATCTATTGAAATCCCTTGAAATCTTTTCAAATATCTTAGCTTAACCCGATAAACTTACAATTTTTTAAGTGATTTCGTGGGTTGTAGTAATTTCAAAAATGGTAAAAAAACTGTTTTTTTATGGATATTTATTTCAGATTGATGGAAAAATATCAAAATACTAACCTAATTGTACATTTTAAAATTACTCAACTTTGATGTTATATACTGTAATTTTGGACACATGAATTTCCTTTAAGGTTGATTTGTTAAAAATATTGCATAATAGTATAGATTTACCCCCCCCCCATAATGTAGCAGATCGTAACATCCCCCTCCCCCCAAATCTTTTACGTACGTAATTTATGGATGGCCCCTTACTTTAAACACATCTTGTAGATCCATCTTTTTTTATCTCTGATCTGAAAGTAATTTCAAGGCAATTTAGTAGTCAGATAATCAATATTGGTTCTACAATTTAATTCTCTAAGTTTAAGAACCTCAAATTAGGGTTAATTTAAAGTTCATCAGACTGACAAATTAGATGAGGCAATAAGTCCCACGTGCCTAGAATTTAATCGCTGTCATGTAGAAAGTATAATACCAGAGCTTTCACGTCGTTAATTAGACTTCCGTCTGTCAATCAGTGTTCAAGATCTGACGATTATTGTTTTCTGTCTTTCGGTGAGAACTGAGGCGTATTGTTTACTTCCTTCTTCGTCTTAATACATAATATGAGAGCAGGTTCGAATCCAATTTTCATACCCCATTAGGACATCAATCTCGTTTTCATAAATAAATAAATATGTTTATTTTAATTTGTTACTCCTGCTGAGAATGTGAATTAAGTTGAACGAATCTTCCTGAAAGGGAAAATACACAATTTAAAAGGGAAAGTATAATTCTTGAAAGGAAAAACAACTTCAGAACTTGCACGGAAATTAACATAATCTTAGGAAATTTTTTTTTTCAGATCACTACAGTGTTTTAGCCGAGGAACCTCTGTATCAATTTTACGCAGCTGCTGCTGCAAGGGTTGCGTTTGAATCAGATTCTGATGGATATGAAGAGGTAAGCTTAAAAAATCTATCAATTGCCAAAAAAATAAGGAAGATGTAAATTATTTTTTAATTTCAGGTGGAAGATATAACTCCTTCCTCAGCAGCGATGGAACTTGCGAAACCTGGACATCGAACTCTATGGTGTCAGACTCCTCAAGTTATTCATAGTGGCCTCCTACGTAAGTTTATTATTTATAAACTAATTAAAAAAATTATAAAATAATAGAGAAAAGTACTTCAACAAATAATTTAATATTATCTTGCAGAGAGATTATCTCTCGAGGAGAGGAAGATTCAGGAAGCAAAATTTGAAATTGTGACATCGGAAGCTTCATACCTGAATTCGTTAAGGGTTCTAGAAAACGAGTTTGTAAATAACAATGAGTTAGTCAACGACATTCTGACGCCAATGGAACGACATAAACTTTTTGGAGGAGTTTCGAGTGTTTTAATGTCTTCAGAAAGGTTTTTAGCCGAAATGGAAAATGTATGGAAAGACGACTCAATGTTGTTAGGTTTACCAGATGTTTTGCTCAAACATGCAGAAAGGTGTCTTGCCATATATGTTGCTTATTGTTCAAGTCAAGTGAGCATAGATACTACCTTAAAAGAATTAAGGTAATAATTCTCTTTTTATGGTTTGTAATTCTCTTTTCGTTGGGAGAGAAAAAAAAATTCGACCATATTATACTCGAATTTAATTTTTTTTTCAGAGCGAGGAAAGGTTTGAAATTTTTGGAAGTCATCTCTAGAATAGAAATGCGACCTGCTTGTCAAAGTCTCTCGCTGCATTCTTTTCTCATGTTGCCAATGCAACGAGTAACAAGGTAATCAAATCAATTTTATGGACAATAGAAGAATGGGAAAATAGGGAGAAATGGATGATGAATTTTTTTTTCCAGGCTGCCTTTATTAGCTGATGCTGTTTTATCAAAGTTACCTATGGATCATCAAGAGAGAGCATCTTGGGAAAGAGTGTTGTCGAATTTAAGTTATGTTGTTGCAGAATGCAATGAAGGAGCAAGAGCTGCGAGTCAACTAATTGAAATGGAAGCTCTGGCCAGGTAAGTGTATAAACGAATCTATTAGGGTGGCCAGTGGCCACTCACAACTCAGAAAAAAAATTCCTGGACATTTCCCGATTTTTAACGGTTTTTTACAGCTGTTTAAATTTAAAAATTCAAATGATCAAAACTAAACAATTTATCATTTGAAGTATTGGAAAAGGAATTTCTAAAGACAGGAATATTGTACAAATTCGGTGCTTTCAAACCGAGCTTGTTCAAAATTAAAACATTAAAAATTGAACCAATTTTCATTAAGGGCAATTCAAAATTCGAGAGGTTGAGAAAGAAGCTCTGAAAACTGTTCAACCATTCAGACTTTCATTTTGAAATTGTGCACGATTGAGCGATTGAAATTGTCTTATTTATAAATTTTTAATCTAAAATGATTGAAGATCGTACGTTTAGAATTTAATTATTTAAGTATTAAGTAAGACTTTGAAATTTTCCAAATTTAAATACTTTTTAAATGGAAATATTATACAATAACGTTTAAATTCTAGACTTTACACTCTTTCTCCTGTTTTCAAGAAACTTACCCTTTTTCCCATTTATCTCATTTTTTCGCTAAAGGTAGTTTTCGTGTCAAAATCAAATCTCTGAAAAAATATTTTTGCTATGTCTCTAAGAATCAAAATAATATCAATAATGATGTCATTTCAAATAAAAAAATGCATTTTAATGAAAAAATTTTAAAGCTTGCAGAAAAGATTTATTTTAACTCATATTATGAATAATTATAATGATATAATTATTGTATGATAATAAATAATAGCTTACTTATTCGCAAAAATATTCTCTATAACTCTATTATTTCAACGTTTGAAAGTAAATTTGTCTATGGCCGAAACAATTAAAATAATTTCTTGTAAAGGAAACAATTTTTTAACAAATATCTATAGTAGAATATTATTTATTTTATTTTAAAAATTGAAAACAGTAGAGTTATAGGGAATGTTTTCCCCGAAAAAATAAGCCATGATTTATTAAAATTCAACCATTTTTTTTAAATTGGTAAGAATCAACCATAAGAAAAAATTCAGTTACAAAAACTATTGTTAAAATAATTATTTTTTGTAAATTTTAAACTTTTTCCATAAACAAAAGTTTGTTCTTTGATAAGACGTGACTGATAAGAGCATTTCAATTTTTTAAATCATAGAAATTTGTTTCCAGAGGCCTGTTTTTTTAAACACGACAAATGCGGCTACTTAATTAAAAATGCAATTATTTTGTTAAAAAGTTATTTTTTTGGTCGAAAATTGTATTGGTTGATTTATCTTTTTTATTTAAAATATCAACCATTACTTTTTTCTTTGAGAATTCATTTTTATGATATAAATTTAACCATCTGGTTGAAAATCCAATTGTTTTTATTGAGGTTTATTTTTTTTATTTTAAAGTTCGACCATTTGCTTGAAAATTCGTGTCTTTTGGTTGAAAGTTAATTTTCTTTAGTTGAAAAGTCTACTATTATATTTTTGGTTCAGAATTAATCTCTTTTGGTTAAAACTTCTACTATTAGGTTGAAAATTTAATTCTTTTGTTGAAAATTTAACTATTTTGTTAAAAAGTCATATTTTTTGGTCGAATATTCAACTGTTCGTTCTTTTTGATTAAAAAAGAATCTTTTTTAGTAGAAAAGTCTTTTTGGTTGAAGTTGAAAATTCACCTTTTGTTGTTAAAAATGAACTTTGTTGTTAAAAATTGAACAGTTTTCTAAAAGTATACTTACGCTATAGCGTCTTTTTGGCTTGAAAATCTAACTATTTGTTTGAAAATTTAACTTTTTTGTTACAAGTTTGTCTTTTTTGTTAGAAAGTTAAACTATTTGGTTGTAAATGCAACGGTTTGGTTTTAAACTTAATTTTTGTGTTTTGACAATTCAACTATTCGATTAAAAATTATCTTCTTTGTTGAAAATCCATATTTTTAGATTTAAAAGTCAACTTTTTACCTGAAACATTCGACTTTTTAGCTTGAAAACTTAACTCTTTTGTTGAAAGTTCATCGTTTTAGGTTGAAAATGCAACTACTTTGTTGAAAAATACAATATATTTCGGCTTGAAATCTTAGGAATCTAAAGCCTTTCACAGTGCATTCAATATGGTATCTACATTAATTTTATTCAAAAGAATTTATTCCCCTATTTTCGTGAGAAGTTACCCTATTTCTCATGTTCGAGAGCACTTTGGGTTGTGAAGGCTTAAATTGACATTTATTCCATTTCAGGCGCTGACGGATTTGACAGATTTGATTTTGATCGTTCTGAAATTATAATAATTATTAAAGAATTAAGAATCGGTCATGTATTAAACAATTTAAATTTAAAGCCAAATAATTTTGTTTATTTTAATTTAAGACTATTGAATTTTAAATTCCTCCAAAATTCAACAAGTAAAATTGCAAATTTTCAAATTATGAACGTTCTGAATTGAAAGAGTAAAAAATGTAGAGATTAAAAAATTACAATGATCGACCATTAACATTTTTTTTTAAATCTTTAAAATACAACGTTTTAAAGATACAATTTTTTCCAATCGTGAAAAACTGAAAATCCTCATTGAAATCGTATCCATTTTAAACAAGTTCAAAATAAATATGTTCAATCACACATTATTTTGTATGATATCAAGTGAAATTTAAAGTTAAAGCAAGGTTTTTTCTTAAAAGTTAAAAAAATTCCCGATGATTTCTCGGGTTTCCCAGCTATTGGTACTGAGTTAATCCTGAAATTTAAAAAAATATGATGTTGCACTTTTCACTATTGAAAGAAAATTGTGATTTATTTTTCAGAAAATTAGAATACTCGCCCAAGGTACCACCTGTTGTTTTAAGGGACAGGAAACTCATTCGCAGTGGGACAGTGGTACAACTATTAATGAAATCCGACTCTGAATATAAGCTTACTTTTGGAAAAAAATTCCAGAAAACTCCTCTCTATCTTCTCTTGCTCACTGATTATCTTCTAGTCACAAAACTGAAAGCAAAGTGAGTGGATCCAAAATTGTTTATAATCGAATCGTCACTAACACATCTGTATGTACTGATAGGTTTCCGAGATATCTTTTGTACAAGAAGCCAAAAAAGTCCCCTGATTAAGAATATCTTGGCTATTTTGTCAAAATTCTGGTCAGTTTTTGTTTAAACAATTTTATTATTTATTGACAACAAAATTTTAAAAATCACTGTTAGTCGAATAAATCGTTTGCAATTTACAGTGTTACAAACCAATTATTTTTCAACAAAACTGACGTATTTGCATAGTTATGATACAGAATCTGTTGCTCAGAAAAATTTTAAATATGTACATTATCTATATCGAGTTTAGATCTCTTGAAAGCAAAAAGAAATCTTTCGATCGAATGAAAATTTCTTTCCGTGAATTGTTGTTAAAAATTGCGATTTTTAAGAGAAAATATACTTAGCAAAATGTTTTTTGACCCTATATCAAAGATGGAATTTGTTTGATTCAAATAAAATAAGTTCGAGTTAAGCCATTGTGGGTATCAATCCAATAAATTTTGTTTGAAACATTTTTCTGAGTGATCGTCTAGACTTTTCATTTGTTAATAAAAAAACATCCAGGTCAACCAGTGTCATAATTTTCCCTAAAACTGTTGCAAAACCTGTACCTACCATTAACAACATTGTTTATTGTTCATGCACTCTTTTGGTTCATTTTTGTAACAATTTTTATAAGTAAAAACCCTCAATGAACAGAATGATTAGCAATTTTTTTTCATAATCTTTGACACAAGCTAAAACTTTTTACCCTTGTGACACTTTTTTCGTATAAAGAGCCATTCATAAATACCGTAAATAGTATAATTATCTCTGTTAGCATTTTCAATAACTGCTCCTTATTTTTATAACTATTGTTATTAACAAAAACCCTCAGTTAAGACAATTGATTTTTTTTAATTTTTATAATTAATCTTTGGCTTTTTTCCACATGCAAGATACTTTAAGGCCTCTTTAAATCAAAATTGGTGAAATATAACTATTTACTAGTGAAATTTTACAGATTCGATTAGCGAAAAGCGAGCCACCAAAGATTAGTAGAAAAAATTAATATACTCAGGGCTGTGTGTAATAATTAAAAAATATATATAAAAATGGAAAATGTGAAAAATAGAAAAGTTTAATGAAATAACATTGTTTTAATTTTTCATAGAAAATTGAAATTATTTAGCAAACTTTGTGAAAATGTTTTGCCTTGAATTGCCTCTCTGAATGAAAATTGTTAAAACTTAACTAATGACTAGCAAAATTTTACAGATTTTATTAACGAACAGTGGGCCATTAAAGATTAGTAAAAAATTACTAATTCGATTAGTCAAGATTTTTACTAATTCAAAATGGTTATAAAAATGAGAAAAGTAAAAAATAGAAAAATTTGATAAAATAACACTATTGTTATTTTTAAATCTATTGAAACAATAAGAAGGCCTTCTTCTGAAATTGTAAACGTGACCTAGCCTGTTTCCATTTTAAAAATATTGCCTTCTGATTGTTTGCACAAAGTTAAGAAGAATAAGATCAATGGGCTATAAATTATGTATATTCAGGGTCCTCATACGCTACTTTTCAACAGAATTCTGTTTTCGATTTTCAAAATTTTTTACGGTTGTAGATTTGTTTAGTTTTCCGTATAAAATTACAATTATTCAAGGGAGCGTTGATTTATAAAAAAGATATTGTTTAATAGGCTGTGAATAAATAATGGGTCGTCGTATTAGAAAATGTCACGAGAATAAAAAGTTTATCTTGTGTCAAAGATTAATAAAAAATTTCAAAAAAATAAATTCTTGTCATACGGGTTTTTACTCATAACAATTCTTGTAAACAATTCATGGAAAGAAGTTTTCAGTCGATCGGAAGATTTCTTTTTGCTCTCAAGAGATCTTACCTCGATATAAGCAAAAAAGTTTTATTTTTGCTCAGAAATGCTAACAATGACTTTATAATTTGTTGTTGTTAATAAATAATTAAATTTTAAAAAAATGTTTAAACAAAAACTGACCAGGATTTTGAAAAAATAACCAAGATATTTGTAATGAAGGGACTTTTTTTACCTATTAAACAAAAGGTATCTCGGGTACCTCTTAGTGCATACAGTAGTGTTAGTGGAGATTCATAGTGGGGTGAAATCAAAAAGCGAGGTTCAAAATGACATTTAGAACGAAATTATACACCGATTTTATATTTTTTTATATTCAGGACTCAATTTTTCAGAAAATGGTGAGAGTAGATTTTTTATTTAATTTTTATGTTAATGCAAACAGCGAAAAAAGTGTCGATTTTTTAAATTTCATTTTTTTATCTCCCGGACAAAATTTTCCTGATACTTGCCGTCACTTGGATTCAATGCACAGATGTATAAGCAAGGAAAAAATGGTTAATTTGTAAATTTAATTGTTATAAACAAATTTTATTAAGAAATCATTTACATTAGGGGTTATTCGTCTTCCCAAGTATATTTATGCTCTGAAATTGCTTTTTTTCATCGATAGAAAGATACGTGGCCATTAAAATGTAATATTATGAATTAATTCTATAAACAAATTATATAAACAAATGTACATCGCAGAAATTTACAGGCAGAAAAAAATAGTTTTTTCTTGTTGTAATTATATTACCAATAATGTGTTCTGATAAAATTTTACCATTCACCAATATTTGTTTATTTTATAAACATATAGTATAAATAAAGGCACATTTTAGGCGTTTTTATGCGAAAAGAAATAGATTTTTCTTCCGATCTTGTTGAAATTATATTGCCAATTATTTTTTCTGCAAAATTTTGCTATGCATTAATATTTGTTTATTTTATAAACAAATGCACATTTTAGGCGTTTTTAAGTGACGAGAAATCTTTTTTTCTTCTGATCTTGCTGAAATTATATTGGCAATGATGTTTTGTGAAAAAAAATTTGCGATGCATTATATTTGTTTATTTTATAAACAAATGATATAAACAAATTCACATTTTGGGCGTTTTTAAGCGAAAAGAAATCATTTTCTCTTCTGACCCTTTTGCAATTATATTGTCAATCATGTTTTCTGGACAAATTTCGCTATGCATTAATTTTTTTTTTTTATAAACAAATTATATAAGCAAATTCACATATTAGGCGTTTTTAAGCGAACAAGAAATCGTTTTTTCTTCTGATCTTGTTGAAATTATATAGCCAATGATGTTCTGTAGAAAAATTTTGGCAAGCATCGCTAATCATTTATTTTATAAACAAATTTACATTGCAGATATTTATAGGCAGAAAGAAATTATTTTTTCCTTTATTATTTTTTAAACTATATTAACAATGAATTTTATAGATGAAATTTTGTCATGCCGCACTATTTGTTTATTTTATCAATAAATTAATTAAACAAATGAACATTCTAAGCGTTTATAGGCCTAATAATATATTACATTTTGTAACAAAGTTCATCCTAAAATATCACTGGCAATATGATGTAGTAGATACATGCGATAACGGTATACTTGTATTTTTAAGAGTCACTTATTTTACGTTTGCTTCAAATTACTTCTTCAATAATGAATGGAAAATAAGCAAAGTATATTTGTTAATGTAATTTGTTCATGCCAGTTAACAATTTTTTTCTTTCTCATACCTCTGTACATTGAATCCAACTGACAATAAGTATAAGTACAATTTTGTCTATTAGGAGATAAAAAGTTAAATGAAAAAAATCGACACTTTTTCGCGGTTTGCATCAACATAAAGATTAAATAAACAACAAATAAAAATCTACTACCACTATTTTCTGAAAAATGTAAACCTGAATTTAAAAAAAAAATGTAAAATCGGTGCATAATTGGGTTCTAAATGTCATTTTGAACTACTTTTTTTTTTATCCCACGGTGCGACTGGATTATTATATAACAGCACTTTTCATTGATTCGTTAACATTTTTAATTGCAGTAGTCATGAGGATACCTACACGGTGATTGACACCTGTAAAAGGAATCTTGTCGCCCTGGAGTCAGTTCCCGAAAATTCTCCATTCGCAGGTCGTCACGCGATGGTTTTAACGCTTCTCGAAAATCATTTAGAACGACAGGTCGAATACGTAATAACTTGCGATAGCGATACTGAAAAGGAAAGATGGCTAGATGCAGTTTCACCACCAAAATCTACTTTGGTTGGCGAGACTTTGTACGAATCCTGGGACTGTCCTCAAGTCATGGCACTTTATTCATATTCTCCAGGACAACCGGACGAGTTAGCAATGCAACCAGGTACTTCAATACCTCGATAATAAAGCTATTAGTAAGTTAAATTATGTCTGGTCTTCTTCTGAATTTCTCAACTGTATGTTTTGTTTATAATTTACAGGAGATGTGATAAACGTCTCAAGAAAAATGGCTGATGGATGGTACCACGGAGAAAAATTATTGGACGGCGAACAAGGCTGGTTTCCTGGGAATTACTCGAAAGAAGTTGCTTCCGAACATGTTCGAGCGAGAAATTTAAAACAGAGGCATCGCCTCTTGGCTTTGAGTGGAAGTGTATTGCAAAGAAGAGCCAAGCAATCCATGGCCATACACGGATAAAAATAGGGTACTAAGAATTAGGAAAGTTTGTAATGTTACTATAAATTATTCGAATCTGTACAGTTTTTTAAAACAATTTACAAGAAAAGTATACTTGTGTTATAATTACGAGATTGTTGATTCTGTGAAACCTTGTCTTTCAAAATACAATCATTTTTTTCTTGTAAAATAGAAATCACGATCGTCTTCCATTTTTGGGTAGGGAGTTTAGTAATAAGCGTTTGGTGTAACAAAAGTAAATGTCAATGTATTATTTTCCTTGTATAAACACGCTGTATTTATAAATACACCCAAGCTGTTCCCTAATATATATGTACTTCTCTTTCTATAAATATAGACTCAATGTATGAAAAAAGGTTTCATACCTCCATTCGCGCAAAAGCAGGAATATTTGACAAAATTATGTGTGTATAGTCAGCCTTGAAAGAAAATGGAATGAGATACACAAGTCATGCTGGAACTCAGTCAAATAATTCGTCAACGAAATTATATTAAGTACCCAATCAACTTAAAAAAGCTTACTGGACTTGTTTTAGACTCAAGAAACTTGTACTTTTTTTCAATTGCAATTTTTAGTTCGAATTTTTAGAATTGTAAATGGATATTTTAGGAAACCCAGTAGTCTTTCCTTAGCATTTCATGATCTCCTCGGTCTCTTTAATCTCATTAAACATAACGAACTTATCACAAAACTTGGTAAAGGCGTTAAGGTGGTACAAAAAATGGTCCATTGAAAATTATTCAAAATTAAAATAATCCACGTGAAAATTATATCCGCACTCGCGAATATCCGGAGGGTCTTTCTTCAAACAGTTTTCTCAGAAAGTAAACCTGCAAAACTGTCGTTGCAGTGATTACAATCAATTGTGCGACAGACCAGTTTTGAACGTACGAGTTATTGTCCATTAGTAAATTCAGGTCTCTTGCTTCACGACCTCGACTTATATGCTGAGTCTGCAACATTTCGTTAATGTTCTTCTCCACGTTCACGATAGCGTTCTGAAAAAAAAAAATTTATTGCGAATTAAGGCGATAGGACAAAGGAGCGTCCACACATTACGTGATACTGTGTGTGAGGAAGGGGGGGGGGGTCCTGTCCTAACTTCACAAAGTGTTACATAGGAGTCACAATATTATTTGCACAAAATTGAGTAGTTACACTTTCAACAAATAGTTTAATTTTCAAGCCAAAAAGACGAATTTTTAGAAGAGATTTGATTTTCCAACGAAGAAAGGTTATTTTTGTATCATAAAATATGAATTTTCAATCCAAAATGACGAATTTTCAACAATACAGTTGAATTTTTAACCAAATAGTTAAATTTCCAACTAAAAAGATAAATTTTCAACCGAAAATGTAATAGATAAATTCACAGTAAACAATTAATTTTCAACCAGAAAAAAATTAATTATCAACCAGTTCAATTCCACGAAAAGACAAATTTTTAACAAAATTGTTGAATCCTCAACCGAGAATGAAGACTTTTCAACAAGAAAGTCTATTTTCAATGAAGAAACAGACATTTTTAACGTATTAGTTGAATTTTGAACTAAAATAGCTAAATTTGCAACCAAATATAGAATCGTTAAATTTTCAGATAAAAAAATTAGTTTATTACGAAAACAAAACGAATATCTAATAATTAATTTAATAGGAACAATTCTTTCGGCCACAGATCAATTGAAAATAAAAAACGACTAGGATTTTCCATGTCAAACAATTTTAATCATAATTATAATTACGACGTTTCCATCTATTCTGTTGGTCATCTTCATGCAAATTGAACCTATAAAAAAGTTATAAAAATGCTTTTAACTACAATTCAAAGAATTCACAATGTCATAAAATCAAATTTTAAATAATACAATACAAATTTACCTCCACAAAAACAATTTTGGAATCAAAATTGTGGCCCGGTGAAAAGAATTGAAACGGTATTCCGAAAATATAATTGGGAAAAACCTCAAAAAAAAAGAGGCTCCCAATAATTAAAAGGTTACATTTTAAAAAATTTAAGAACGAACTGCAATAGTCAAACGACGGACGAAATGAGTGACAGGAGACGAAGGTTATGTTAGAAGTATAGTATAACATTTCTCATATAGAGGGCGTATTCAACTACAATGAAAATAGCGCGCCAAGGCATTGGGAATTTGAATATTAAATTTATTATGTGGTGATAACATTTATTTATATAAAGTATTTCTGTTTTTAAATTGATGGAATCATTCTTGAACTTGTTTATGAAAATCAATTCTAAAATTCTCCTTTTATAAGTATTGTTTTCTTTAGCTTAAATCTGTATATTCTCGAAATTAAAATCATAAAGGTGGTCAAAATTCCAAGAGTGACGTGACAAACCTGTGTTTAAATTACCAATTCTACGATCTCTTTTATGTTCAGTTATTCTCGTTTTTAACCTTCTCCCAGTTTCACCAATGTAAATTTTATTACAACATTTACATTTTAGTAAACAAACTACGTTTGATAAATTTTCAATTTTTTCTGAATCTTTCTTGTTTATAAAACAATTTTCCAATTTATGATTATGTCTAAAATATACGTTAATGTCAAATTTTTTTAAGGCACTTTTTAATCTCTCTGATAAACCTTGTACATATGGTAACGAGACTCTCAGTTCAGTTTTTTTGTAATTATCTAACCACTTATTATGTTTGCTGGAACTATTGTGAATGAGCCAATAAATAAAAATATAAAAATTTGTGCTTCGCAAGTTGTTCTCCCCGTTACTTTGTTTTCTTCTTTTTAGTAATAAGGAATTTAAACAAACCGTCTAATGTCTTGGTTTTGAAATGTTTACTATGAAAAGGACTCAGCGTCTCAAACTGTTTCGGAAGGTGCCGATCGCTCTCTGATTTATTACATAAAATTGAATGTATATTTTTTGTTCTGTTAATGTAAAACAATATAATTCGACATTTACAGTTATTTTTGAGTCTGTGAATTTCTAATGCATAAAATATTAATTTACAATTTTACACTGACAATTAGATTTTTTAATAAATTGTTTAAGAATGTATTATTGTTTATAGCCACTTTCTCTTATAATAGAGTTAGAAAGTCGCGGTTTTTTTTCTGAATTTTGCAAAGTAAAATCTGCGAGGTACCAAGGGGTTGATTTTTAATGTTAAGGGTTGAAGCCAAAAAATCGGAGTGGGTATTTTCGAGGATCCCAAAAATAAGAGACTCTATCCACACTCTAAAATTCCCAAAAAGATTATTTTTTGAGAAAGTCACATCTGCGAGGTACCAAGGGGTTCATTTTTAATGTTAAGGGTTGGAGCCCAAAAATCAGAGTCGGTATTTTCGAGGAGCCTAACAATCAGAGACTCTATCCACACTGTTAAATTCCCCAAAATATTATTTGTTGACAAAGTCGTATCTGCGTTGTGCTAAGGGGTTGATTTTTAACGTTAAGCGTTGGATCCCAAAAATCGGAGTGGGTATTTTCGAGGATCCCAAAAATCAGAGACTCTATCCACACTATTAAATTCCCAAAAATATTATTTTTTGACAAAGTCGTATCTGCGTTGTGCTAAGGGATTGATTTTTAATGTTAAGGGTTGGAGATCAAAAATCGAAGTTGGTATTTTCGAGGAGCCCAAAAATCAGAGACTCTATCCGCACTATAAAATTCCCAAAAAGATTATTTTTCGAGAAAGTAACATCTGCGAGGTACCAAGGGGTTGATTTTTAATGTTAAGGGTTGGAGCCCAAAACTCCAAGTGGGTATTCTCGAAGATCCCAAAAATCTGAGACTCTATCCTTACTGTTAAATTCTCCAAAATATTATTTTTTGACATAGTCATATCTGCGTTGTGTTAAGGGGTTGATTTTTAATGTTAAGGTTTGGAGCGCAAAAATCGGAGTGGGTATTTTCAAGGAGCCCAAAAATCAGAGACTATATCCTCTCTCTAAGCCCAAAAATCAGAGACTCTATCCACACTCTAAAATTCCCAAAAAGATTATTTTTCGAGAAAGTCACATCTGCGAGGTACCAAGGGGTTCATTTTTAATGTTAAGGGTTGGAGCCCAACAATCAGAGTCGGTACTTTCGAGGAGCCTAAAAATTAGAGACTCTTTCCGCACTGTTAAATTCCCCAAAATATAATTTTTTGACAAAGTCATATCTGCGTTGTACTAAGGAGTTAATTTTTAATGCTAAGGGTTGGAGCCCAAAAACCGAAGTGGGTATTTTCGAAGAGCCCAAAAATCAGAGACTCTATCTGCAGTATAAAATTCCCAAGAAGATTATTTTTTGACAAAGTCGTATCTGCGTTGTGCTAAGGGGTTAATTTTTAATGTTAAGGGTTAGCGCCCAAAAATCGGAGTGGGTATTTTCGAGGAGCCCAAAAATCAGAGCTAGCTTTAGGTAAGCTAGCACCTTCACAAGCAAATTGATTTTTTGAAAAAAGTAAAGGAGTCCAAACATTTTAATTGGGGCCCAAAAAAGCCCTAAGAACCCCAAAATTCTGAGCTATGAAAAATTCTAAACTTTGATTGTGGAGGTGTTAGCTTAATGGACCTGAGGCTAGCCGAGGCCGAGTGGATAAGCCGCTAAGGGTTCGTGCCTAAATTACGTAAGCCGTTTTTCTTTTGTTTATATCGTTGTGTTCTTCTCAACTTCACAGCAATTTTGTCCTCGTCTTTATCTAAACAAAAGAAAAACGGCTTAGGTAATTTAGGCACGATCCCTAAGAGAAAAGTTGGACCAACAAGCAAGGCGAGTGCTGCCAATTTCAAACTCCAGCACGCACACTTTCTCGGGCATTTTGTTGTGCATGTTACACACGCACATGCGAGCGAAACTATGATATGTATAAAATTTTGATATAAATCTTTTTAACTATTTCTTACAGGCACAAGCTTTTTCGCCGTGCCAATTACTTTGATTTTTCAAATTATTTTTCTAAAATATTTGAATATTCAGTGTCAGGTTTTTTCGGGGGATGATTTTTATGAATTTTCTAGCCGATAAAATAACCATAACAATATTAAATTCCTTCTGAACGGGTCGTTGTTTTTTGAGTTTTTGGAACTTATTAATTAGGGTTGGGATTTCGATATCTGAGCGAGATGTTTGTCCACTGCCATTAGTCGGGCGATAATTTTTATGAATTTTCTAGGCTATAAAATAACCATAAATGTATTAAGTTCGTACTGAATTGGACATTTTCTTCAGTTTTTGGTACTTATTAATTAGGGGTGGGTTTTCGATATTCGAGCGAGATGTTTTGCCACCAGCATTATTCGGGGGAGCAAAAAGGACAATTTTTCACGATGTTAAATACCTAAGATTGTATTAAGTTCTGGCTGTTTTTGTCGATTTTCCTGATTCGAAAAACGTTTATCAATAGGGGTGGGTTTTAGGGGTTGGAGCGAGGTTTCTCAACATCACCAAATTTCGTCTGGTGTTGATTCCTAACTGTTAGACTTATTACTTTGTTGAATATATATTAAGTTTATTAACTATGTAGTCGACTTTACTGTCGTATCTACGGAAATCGCTTTAGGGGTGGTTAATCACCCCCCAAATTAAAAACTTGGCTATATTTTTGCATGAAATGCATTTTTAGATCGCCAAAAACAATGACAGCAAAAAAAATTGGTGAAAACAATTTTCTTTTCATCATTAATTTGAACGTTCAGAACTTTTTGGTCATATTCTTGTACACTTGTATCTAAAATGATTTTTTCAACTTATTAAGAAACTTGTTTTATAATTAACAATGTATATACGTATTGTATTGTATTTATAAATGTTAAACATCAACAGCTTGTAAACTGATGAGGTCCGGCGTCGACGTACGAAACTGTTGTATTATTTTTCAATCAATAAATCAGGCCAGTAAACAAAAACAACTAACACCCATTTTAATTATATCCCATTCAGTTTATTATCTTCTGAATTTAAATTTTTTTCGAAACTTTTTACTTCGTATTGTGAAATTAAACTTTACTTAAAATTGTTTACTTCTATGACCAGTAAAATTAAAATTGTTCATTTAACTAGAATTTCGTATGATTGAATGTTTTAAATTGTTATGCTTTAATTTATTACTATATAATTTTTTGGTTATTCAGTGGAAAATGAGTTTATTTTTACAATCAAAATTTTAAATACGCACTAATAAGTAAAGTCTGTTAAATTTGAAGAGTTTTCAGTTTTAAGTGTTCTGCTCTACAACGGAAAAACATAGTTAAGCGACATTTGTTCGAAAAATGCGTTTTTTATATCAGTGGAATCGTGAGAGTAAACTGCATCTGACTATCATGGCTAAAATGATAATTTTTAATTATTTATCATAAAAAAGGAATGTTTAAAATTTCGAATATTGAACAAATTGGGCAAAAGCAACGGAAAAATATATGGAAAGTACTTTGCGCTGCCTGAAATTTGTAAGAGATGTCGAATACGTCACGAAATACAAGGGAAGAATATACGCAAAGCACTTTGCGAATCTTTTGTCTGGCAAAAGTGGCCGAGCACGCTTCTTGTTCAAAAATCAAAACTACGCATGTTCTGTACGTAAAGTCTCAAGTTGTAAATGTGTCGAGTCGAACAAAGATGTCCAAGCGAAGAAATTCGCAAGCGGCATGGGCTAAATTCGGTAATCAGAGGGTCGTTTGGAATATTTCGGAGGTATTGATCATTGTATGATAATCGTTAATTACCTGACGAAATTTAAAAGAAACTTGTAACATTTATAAGATTTATCAAGAACACTTGGGACCTCAAGATTATAATAAATGAAATAGGTCTCTTAAAATTAGACGAGCAATATTCAAGCCTTTGTGTTTTTAAAAATATTGCGGTAAAAAATAGGCGATTTTTAGTCACTTTTATTAAGATTTTATTAATTTAAAAATGTAGTCCACGAAGTTTCCTACTTTATTTCTTTATTATCAGTTTTCTTTTCAAATATAATAATGTGTAATTCGTCTATTCTAAATTGTTTGTTGTTTACGTATTTAATATAATAACATAACATAATCTGTTGAAAATAGTTAATAATACCAACGATTAAAAGATGCATGTATCATTTGAGATATTATTAATAATAAGTTTCAGGACTATATGTTTCTGAAATTTAAGAAACTTAATAAATGGTATAATAGTTTTCAATAAAAATTATTATTTTTCTGCATTCCACGCCAAGATATACGAAGCCGTAAATACAAAATTCACATAAATGTCCAACTCCTTTTTATATTGTGGACGTCTTCACATAAAGCTTTAGTACAATTAATTTATTTTCTTACAGATGTCTCATTATTAGTGAGTGGTGTTCAATTAATAGGAAAATATTATTATAATTATTGTTGTATTTAAAATTGTTTATTTTAAAGCACATATTACTTTGAATATAAAATCGTACAAGCGTTTGGAAAAATCCACGTATATAACGATATTGTTACAATATTCATGGAAAGTTTTTATTGAGTTAATAATATCACCCAGGTGGAAATATTATATATAGTTTATATATAGTGTGAAGTATTATATATAATATTCATTTGTTTGATATAAAAAATGTATA
>JAABKJ010002416.1:0-28106 GCA_011634705.1 Andricus grossulariae | reverse complement strand
GTGACCTGTATTTCAGTTTTTAATTCAGTAGGTATTAATTAACATATATTCATTTTTAATAATGATATATTGTTCATGAGAATTGTTTAAATAACATTTTTGTACAGCGAAACTTTTCCTTGAAGAAGTATTATCCTTTAGCAGATTTACTGAATGAGAACTGACAATAAGCGTAACAATAAAAAATATTATTGTTCGAACAACAACAAAATCCATACACACCACATACTGCTAATTTTGGATTCTTATCACAAAAAAATCATATCATACTTAGCAGAACTTTCACTTCAAGCATTTCAAAATGAAAGGTGAATTTTTTTACTTTAGAATTTTCTGAATAACAAAACATAAAAAATAATATTAACAATTAGCTCAGCAATTTGTTTTTTGCAGTCAGGTAAGATATTCAATTAACTATTCATGTCCACCAATTTCTATTATAAAATTCGGAATAGTAAAGTGTTTCTTCAATTCGTTATTTAGATTTGAAACATGAAACATAATTCGCAAATCAGACATTCAGTATGGTCCACGAAAAACATTCGATAATTTTGAATTAGGAGGCCTTTATTACTTTGAATACATGATATACAAATTTTAAAACTTTAAAAGTGTCCCAAATCTCCGGAGGATGCCAATGGATTTCTATGAAATGTTAGGACAAAATTCAATCAATTCAATATATTTATTCGAGCAACGAGCCGGTAACCCAATTATAAATCTGAGAAACAAGGAGTATTTAATTACAAGTTAGTCTCAATCTGACCTTAACCTGAACCTAATCTGAACTCAGTCTGTTATTTCATTTTCGAGAGTTTTTAATAATTTCTAGAGAATTATAGCTAAGTCAAAGATTTCAAAGAAATTGCAAAGTAGTCAAAAGATTTAAAGGGATTTTATAACACCGTCAATTATGTTAAAGGATTTGCGAGATTTTAAACGATTGCGAAAAATGGTAAGCTCATTTTTAAGGGATTTCTAGAGTATTTCATGAAATTTGATAAACATTAGAGAATTTGATTGAGCCTACGAGGATATAACACATTTAACAGAACTTCTGAACCTTCAAATATCTTGTTAATTGTTCGAGTTATTCTTAAAATTGTTTTTGAATTCTGAAAAATAAATCAAATAATTTCAAAATCATGAAGATTTATATCATTCAAAAATACTTGAAAACAAACAATAATTTGAAATTGGTCCATGTATCTTTAAAATTTTCTGATTATCTTAAATTGTATTTTATATTTTCAGATATCTTTCCAAATTTGAAATTATTCAAATTTTCCCCGAAATTTCTGAAGAGTCTTTTTAAATGAAATAATTTCCTTCAAATCTTCATTCCATTTTTCGAAATTAAAAATCATTCGAATTCTCCAAAATTAACAAAAAAAATTTTAATCTTTCATTTTGTTTAATATACTTTGATATCTTCAAAACTTAAAATCAAACTTTTAAAGTAAAAGCTAACTCATTTTAAATTTTTCCAGGAATCTTATGGTGGGTACCGGCAATTTTTTGGTGATTGGTACCAAAAACTTATTTTCCATTGGTACGGAGACTGTATGCTATATTTCTTCGCAAATAAGAATATTCCAAGTTTTTGAAAATAATTTCATTTTGCTCACCTCTTTAAAACTGAAAAGGTTGACAAAGTGTAGTGCGGTAGCAATATCTTAAGAACATACGTTCAATATCACCATCAAAATCTTGAAGCATATAGGTAATTTATGTATTTTTTTCAAATTTCATTTGAAGAAGTGATACAATTTGTAAGCTAGACTGACATCATGCTTGAATTTTATTTAATGAGCATTGTGATATTCATAAATTATATTTAATAAATGGGTTTCAATTTCGTTCCAAACAGCTGGACTATCCACGAGTTATTTTCAGTTGGAAAGCCTTCAAATACGTGTAAAATTTTTCCTTCCACATAAGACAAAAAAAAACTTCCATTCAATTTTATTTAAAAATAGATTCCTTTATTCCCTGATCGATTATCTTCTATCTTGAACGTTTTCATGGTAGCAGCGAAGTTCTTCTCAAATTTTTATTTCACAAAATTTAAATTCAATTAAATTTAATTGCAATATCTCCCTTCTCCCATTCTGAAACGTACCATCCTGGACCACATGTACTTCTTTTCCAACTTCCCTGAATATTCTTGAACCCATCCCATCTTGACCAATTTATACCATATATTGTATTTTGACTCCATAATCTTTTTCCACCGCTTCTCTTCCTGCTTTCTACTCCTGCCCCCCCCCTCCAATTCCTGACACTGCCACCCTCGTCACATATTCTGCATTCTCTTCTAACTGACCATGTCTCCTCCTGCCATCCTCAATTCCATGTGTTAACTCTCTTCTTTCTATCTGGTGTTTTCTGCAGGCATACTTGTACAACTTTGCAACCCTAACCACTCTTAAGCTTTTCATCGAAATTGCAGAAACTTTTTGTCAGCCTCGTCACTAATTTCTCTCTCCATGTATCTTCTCCTCTCCAAATCTCCTTTCCATAACACATCACTGACCATACCAGTGAATCAAACAGCCACACTCTCATCTTCCAGTTCTCTTTGAATCTTCTTATTCCAATTTCTCATACGTCACAAATCACCTTTCTTGCACTTTCCATCCTTATTTCCACCTTAGCCTATCCACTTCCCATTTTCTTATATTTGTTTTTTTTCTGTTTAACCCTCCTTCTTTCTTTTCTCTCTTCTCCAATTCCAGAATTTCAACGTTGCAATGACCGGGAAGTGTTCTGACCCTATTTCTTTTCCTACTTCCATTTTTTCTATGAGCCTCGTCATCATTTTCCAGGCCAAAATGTAGTCTATAACTATTTCTCTTTTTCTTGCAAGCATAATCTCGCCTTATTCACCCCCTTCCAAGTTCCCATTACAAAATCCCCTGTTTCTCCAAGAACTTCCTAAAGAGTTTTCATTCACTTATTTCACTATCATTCCTTCTTTTACCTCGTTATACCCTTTTTTATATCCTTAGACTTAGTTTTAGCTTTATCATTCTTTCTTCCAACTTCTCCATATCCGACTTTCTCTCCTTCTCACTCATCCTTTGCTCTTTCTTGATATCCTCCAACTGCTTCAATACCTATTGTTTTTTTTTGCCGCCACACCAGATTCCACTCTTCCCACTTTTCTCTAACTTTCCTCAGCTCCTCCCATACCTCATGCCCTCGCCTTTGCATGCCTTTCAGGCTTCAGTTTGTTTCCTCTCTAAAGCTTCTAATGAGATTTTTCAGGCTCTCTAGATCAAGTTTTAATCTCTTACTGTCTTTCTTCTTATCATCAGTGCTTTCATCCGTAAACCCTTTCCCCTGCCAACATTTATAAAAAAATTTGTCTCGATCCTAAGCTACTAGATATGGACCTATTAAGCAGTTCCCGATTCGACGGCCTACCTCGAGTCCTTCTGTCAGCTAGTCCTCCTACCTTCTCTTCCCACACCAACTTCCCTAGCATGTTGAACTGAACCTGGTCATCATCGGTACTATTTCAGACATCACCCTTACCCTTTCCTACCTTACTGATCTGCAGTCCCCTATCTTCCCTTTCACTTTTCCTGTCCTAGGCAACTAACTTCCAAATTGGCACTTTAAACATTCCTCCTAACCCTCTCAACCTAACAAAACAGCCCCCCCCCCCACACACACTACCACACAATCTCTTCACTACACTCACCTCTCTTATCGCCTTTCACATAACTCATTCCTCCACACCCTTCTCCAAAAGCAAAATAGATGGCACAGAACAAAACCGCTTACTTTACCATTTGGGACCGGAAACCGAAGCCAATAATCGCATTACCCTAAAAGATTAACGAATTGAAAGAATTATTCTCTACTACTTAGAGCAGAAATATCTTACAGTGTTACTGCACTAAACTCAGGTTACTATGATTTTTATTCTATTATTCATTAAAATAATTATCATACAATATGGAAAGCATGTCAACTATTATTAAAACATAAAAGAGAATCTTAATGAAGCATCAGTTTACTTATAGTTGCCATTGATTAAAATTAAATATAAATTATTAAAAGTTGAATTTTAATCAATATTTGAAAAATAATTTTAAAATAAAATTATGCTATGAATGCGGTAAACATATCTTCAAGCAAGCGAACTATCCACTGATCCACGAGGGAGGCACAGAGAAGTCACCACAGCTCTTTTTAAACCTTGGGATGAATAAAAACACAAAAATTAAACTTGTGAAGTTTTCTGGGCAACTCGAGCAAAGCACGAAGTTTCAGAACTACATTAGAACCATATAAGATACATGAGTCATTCTTATATTTATATCAACGGAAATCTTAATTAGTTATCTTTCATTACCTGTTAAAAAAAATGATTGTGTTTAGTACACTATTAAAACTTATGGTGCAAATATCAAGAGTCAGAAGACGTGAAAGTTTTCTTTGTGCATATAAAGTATAGGGAAAATTATATTTTCAGATGAGTACTCCCGGCCAGATCACCTTCTTATTTGGCAGCGAGGCCCGACTAGTCCTACTGGTTCTTTCTTGAAAATTCCTTGTTTCAGATAAGAATTAGAATTTTTGTACGGAAGTTTCCTGTTCCAAATAAGAATTTTCCAAAAAAGACCAGAATGATAATTCTCTTCAAAAATTTACGTTTCAAATTCAAATTTTTTATTATTTTTGAACATATCCTGTTATAAGTCACAATTAGAATTCTTGGCAGGGAAAATGTTTCTTCGAAATACAAATATCCAGTGACTATTCTTGCAAGAAATAATAATTTAATTGCTCCAAAAAAGGGAAAGCAATTAGTAGTGTGGAAGATGGCAGTTTACGCGCGGTTCAGCCGCTTTATTTTAAAATTTTTTCTGATTGGGCGGTAGTAACCTACTGGAGTTTCAATTGTTTCTTCTGGAGTCATTGCGGTAATCGCGCCGCTTACCATGTTTATTTTTGCCCGTTTTTTTTGTTCACTATCATATATATACATTCCAGCAAGAACATTAGTGGTCTCCAAAATTGCAAAGGCGTCACCATCGGATGTTGATAAAACAATTTGTTCTTCGGTTGGCATAGGCTTCAACGTATTATTTTTTGTTCTCCATTTAATTCGGGTATCAGCAGGAAAAGTGTACCTTCGAAGTTCAAACATCCGGTGATGATTCTTGGGGGAAATGAGCCGAAGAAATTCAAGTTCTGCAACTGGATATCCATATCCGTTAGATGAAGGAAGCCTGGTAGGTGGAACCAAGCACCTTTCAGTAGCAACGATTCCTGAAGAAGAAGAACATTCTAAAGAAGGAGATCTGACAGTGGGAGACCTGGATCTCGACCTCGCATTGGAAGCAGACCTGACAGGGCAATCTGAATTTCGGGTACCAGGAACAGCAGAAACAGGTTCGTCAATGGGTGAAGAGTCGGGCAGTGAATTTAAGTCTGCAACAATGAACAAAGGATTACCTTTTCCTAAAGTCTGTGAGGTTAGCAGTAATGAAAAGTATTCAGGTTTTTTTACCATGTTACCACAACAAGTTAATTTTTTGGTAGCGATAGTTAAAACGATGAGCTTGATTGATTTTGTAACCATTTTGTCATTTTCATTATTCAATTTGTAGCGCTTAGTTTTTGAAAAATTCTTCAGCATATTAGGTATCTTATTGAACTCAGAATGGGTCAGATTTAGTGGCGAAGCTTGTCAACATACATCCATGTTAACAATAGAGAAAGAATACACATAAAAAAAGCGTTTGTTATTTTTGATTAATACATATTTCTTGTATATATATTTTTATAAAATACAACATTCAAGAAGTTGTAAGTCTTCCAGAAGTGGAAGTTGAAACTACTTTAATCTAATGAAATAATTTTGTGAAGAAAAATATAATTTTAAGTGTCTTATAGATTCATATTTCAATACAGAAAAATTGCAATTTTCCTTAAACCCTGGAATTGAGAAATTTCTGAAATCCATAGAAACCCTCTCAGGAAGAAAAAGATATTCATCTTTGGTTGGAAAATGAATTATTTTTTGTTTAGAATCTACTTTTTCCATTCAATTTTCATCACTAGGTTAAAAATTCAATTATTTTGGACAAAACTCAGCACCCTTTTCAGGCAATCATTCTATTCGCTTAGAACTTCAACAACACTTCTTTATTATTACTACTGTTATTCTTTATTCATTTTCTGTTTTTCACGCATGGAATGATTCCAACTGTATTTGATTCAAAATTAACATCACTATTCCATTTTTGGTTGACAATTCATAATCTAAAATCATAATTTATGTAGATTTTTATATTTCTAGAGATGCAGCTTTAAGGGTGGCATTTAATAATATTCTTCACGTTTCATCAACATACAAAAATTATTTCCTAATCACCGAGATCCAACACTACAAAATAAAATCAGCCCGCTGCACAGGCACGTTCTCATCGCGCGTTATGCGCGCGGTTTGCTTCGCGCGCGATAATCGATTTACCCTGTGCTACGCGCTTGGTCCTTATACTTCCTCCGTATTTGTGCGCGAACCTTTCAAAATTAAAGGTCAAGCATCGACAAATGTGATTTGGTGATTGTGAATTCTCTTTTTTTAAAGCTCCTTCGGCTTCAGCGTACACATTCTCATCATGCATCTCATGCTTCAAACTCGATTTTGTCGAAAGTGCGAACTTTTTTACATTAAGTTCAGCTCTATGATATCAAATGAATATTATATTTATTCATGTACCCCGGTCTGGGACTGCTCATTCAGATATTACAAAGTAATGTACAAATTTTATTTTTCATGATCACATTGATATTTTGACCTTATTTGGCACTAATTTTTATTAGTGCCAAATTCGTAGTTTGTAGCTCGTGTCGCTTTTCCAAAAATTTAATTTTTAATGATTTAGGTAATTTCTTACGATTTGAACAAAAACTACGCATCTTATCAAAAAATAATTTACGACACATTTTGAGATCTTTTGTTGGAAGCACAATTTCTTTAAATCCATCTTTTCTCGTATCTTGCATAGTTTGATCGCAAAATGGAATTTTTTATTTTTCATTATCTTCTGTTCGATCAAAATTTGGGTTTTCGATTTAGCAAGAAAGTGCACACAATTGTTATGATAATCTTGTAAGATTTTCAAAAAACAACGTTTTTTTTAACGTGGCTTTTTTCATTTCGTGCGGTATTTGACTTGAAATTTTAATTTTCGATTGATTTGTGTAATACTGTAATTGTAACTGTTAAGAGTAACTTGAAAAAAATGTTACTTACCGAACATATATTGGACGGTTGGTCGGCTTGGTTGACTCGAAGAAGGTTGATTTCCTCGGTGAACGGGCGATTTCTCGCGGCGAGGAAGTGAGTCGCTCAGCGAACCTAATTCTGTAACAACATATCGAAATGATTTAATCTCCAATTTTGTATTTTTACGCTGAAAAAAACATGCTGCAAGAGATGCAGTTTTATTTATTTTGAAAATTTCCAATGTGTCCAAAAATTTTCAAAATGATAAATTTGCAAACATTTCAAAATTTATTCAAGTTTGAGAAATATTCCAAAATATTGATAAATTTTCAAAATTTTAAAAACTGAAAATTTTCAAAATTGTATTCATTTTTCATTAAGATTTGGATGAACTGGCAAGAAGTTTGATACTAATTTATTCAAAATTTTGATGACTTTCCAAAAATTTCAAAACATGTAAGAATCTTCAATATTTTAATAAACCAAAAATTTCCAAATTTGATCAATTCCCAAAATTTTCGAAAATTTTTAAAATTTTGATGAATTTCCACATTTTAGAAACTAAACATTTTCAAAGTTGTGATAAATTTCCAAAAATTGCCGAAACTTTTCAAAACTTGTAAAAATGTTCGAAAACTATAATAAATTTTCAACATTTTAATGAATTTCCAAGAATTTCACCATTTTTATGAATTTCTGAAAATTCCAAAACTTTTATAAAATTTCCAAATTTGTATAAATTTCCAACAATTTTCAGTCATTAAAAAATTTCAACAAATTTAAAATTTCATAAATTTTGAAATATTATAAATTTTGATAAATTTGTCAAGGTTCGAAATTTACAATATTTTTGAGAGAACTTGAAGGTACTTTTTTAAGTAAGATAACTCAAACGAGTAGAATTTTTTTCTTTGGGCTACAATTATAACGAGTTTCTTAAAAAAAAATTACTTACCCAACGCAGATTGGGCGGCTGGTTTGCTTGGTTGATTTGAAGAATGCTCACTTTTCCGACGAATGGGCAATTTTTCGCGCCGAGGATTCAGGTCGCCCTGCGAACCTAATTCTGCAACAACAAATAGAAATGATTGAATTTTCAATTTTGTATTTTTGCACTGGGAAAATATTCTACGAAATATGCAGTTTTGTTTCTTTGACAAATTTCCACAAATTTTCAAAATTTTGATAATTCTCCACAACTTTTCAAAATTTAGATAAATTTCCAACAATTATCAGTCTTTTCAAATTTTCAAAAAATTAAAATTTTCATACATTTTGAAATATTATAAATATTGATAAATTTTTCAAAATTCAAAAAAATTTAAAAAATTCCAAAAGTTATCAAAATTTTGATAAATTTCCAAAAATTTCGATAAATTCCTAAAATTTCCAAACGCGTAATTTCTCATTGTCTCAAAATGTAGCGCAGGTACATATTATTTTAGTTATTCCGATTTTTTTTGTAAATTTTAAAAATTAAGGGAAGGGGGTCAAAATTTATAATATTTTTTGGAGAATTTGAAGGTACCTTTTTAAGTGAGATAACTCCAACGAGTAAAATGTTTTCCTGTGGGATGCAACTGTAACGAGTTTCTTAGGAAAAAAAATTACTTACCCAACGCAGATTGGTCGGCTGGTTGGCTTGGTTGATTTGAAGAAGGTTCATTTCTTCGACGAATGGGCAATTTCTCGCGCCGAGGATTTGGGTCGCCCTGCTCACTTAATTCTGTAACAATGAGAAGAAATTATAGAATTTTTTATTTTGTATTCTTACAATTTGAAAATATGCCACGAAAGATGCAGTTTTATTTATTTGACATATTTCCACAAATTTTTGATAATTTTTTAAAAATTTGCAGAAATTTTCAAAATTTTGATTGATGTCCACAAAATTTTCATGATTTTCCAATAACATTCAAAATTTTGAAAACAGAAAATTTTAAAAATTATATTGCTAGATTGTCGGGGGCTGCTAGAAAGGGATTGAGGCACTAATTGTTATATCAGTCAGACGCAACTACCCAGACAGGAGAAATTCCTGATAGCGGCTGACTGAATGAAATAGCGGAACAGAAGAAGATGCGGCGGAGATCTCCAGCAGTCTCTGATAGCCAGCTCTTTAAATTCATCATAAAGTTGCCAAAGTCACCGAGGGATTCCCAATAACCAAAAATTAGAGAAGAAGATCGCTGGGGTGCAACTTGGAAAAGTCACCCCAAGATTTGAAGATTACCGCTTTAAAAATGATTCCCTTATTGTCATTTTTTTGGACGAAGTGTCCCGAACTTGGCTAATTTAAGCTGTTGGCGGATGAAAACCTTGGGTTGGAGCTAAGATCCAACTGATTGACAGCAAATACCTACCAAGACCAGTGAAACTGCTGACTTGCATTTCTAGTGTATCCGCAGAACCAACAGAAGTACTTAAAAAAATTGCAATCCAAAACTCAACTATTCAAACGAGAGTATAAAAGGTTCTCTATGTCGAGGCGATGTTTGAGAGCATCCCAGACAGCAACTGTCTGGGATACTTATAGGAAGGATGTCAACAGTTTCCTGGGTGTTTTACCAGGCAGAATTGAGTCTAACAAACAAATATAATTTTACGACCTGAACAAGGATACTCGATGCCTCTTTAACATGGCTAGAAAGAATGGGAATTGGAACTTATACATGGCAACCTTAACGAGATATAATGAAATACAATATGCCGTAAGGTTGTGATGGAGAAAGCTTTGTCAAGGAATCCACAATATACCTAACACTGCTAGACATCAGAGAATCTCGGTGGGAACGGACCCATTATATATGCTGCTGCTAACGAGCAAGGCTGCTCGATCAGTCGGTTACTCATTAGACCTACTGAACCTGCCTGGTGTTCTCTCATCTTTCGTCAAGTCTTACATGCTCGGAAGTATTTGTCAACGTCGTTGAACTTTCCGGGTCAATAGTAAAGCAATGCAATACTCTGGAAAGTTTTATCCATACTTAACTGTCCAGACGTCGTAGTACCGTGTACTTCACTGATCGCCTTGTCCCGAGGCTGCGATTGCAAGGCCAGCTCTTATGCCTACAAATCAGGCAACAGTGGATCAGTGAGGCGGTAAGGGCGACGACAGTACAATTGATTGCCCTCTAGTTTCCATTAGGAAATTGAGAGATCGTCAGTTTTACCAATGGCACATACCACTCCCAAATCTGGTTCGATCTTGGGCGACAGCGCATCTGATATATGATGAAGGGAATCTCTACTATGTTTAATTTTGAACTTGTACTGCAACAATTTGAGGGCCCATCTACTCAATCTTCCTGTAGGATCCCCCAAGTGGTCAAGCCGTCGGAGACAACTGTGATCCATTATCACTAAAAAGTTATACCCTTCCAGATACAATCTGAACTTTTCTACAGCCCATACTACCGCTAAGCATTCTTGTTCCTTCACGGTACAGTTTTTTGCGGTGCCATACATAGATCGACAAGCAAAGGCAATGAAGTGTTCCACGCTGTCTTTGAATTGTTTGATGGCGGCTCCCAAGCCCGTACTACTTGCGTTTGTTTTTAAACAGAATGGCACGCTGAATCTGTTCTAGATAACGTGGGAGCGGTTATTAGAGGGGATATTAATTCTTAGAATGCATTTCCCTGATCTTACCCGCATTCGAACTTTCGATTTTCCTTTGATCGATAGAGTGGTTCTGCTTCTTGGGCGAAATCCTTCATAAATAGTCTATGCCACGTAAGTCCGGCAATAATAAATACGTCCAAGACTTTCTTTCGCCAATGAATTTGTTCTTCCAAGGTTCCCAAACAGCATACGATTATAGGGACGTCTACTATCATGGTTGGGTGTGGCATCTGCAGTGCTGCAATAACGAGAGGTGCCACTGCACTATTATCATGAGGAAAATGTAGTATGTTTGTGCATAATGAATGTGTAAACGGAGAAGGCAAGGTAAAGAAGGGCCTTTAGAAGTGGTTTTTTGGTGCGTGCTCAATTGTGGCGTCGAACGAAACCGCTCGACGAAATATAAAAACTTCTTCTACATTAGATACAACAGAGACTGATGCCGATGACGTCAACAGGCTAGGGAAGTTCACAGCTTCTCTGGAGCCCGGCTTCAATGAGGCCATAATAAAATCAGTAACGAAAGTTTAAGATACGTCCCTTCAGCATATGACTGCTTTATTTGATAAGTTTTAGATAAGTCGAAGACTTGAAAATCTGCCCAAGCTACTGAAAGCGCACGATCTTGACACTTTCCGTACTAGGCTTTTACGATGTAATCATTACGCCGGAGCTTTCTAAACCCGTGCTAGATTTCGACAATGTAATCGTCTCATGCGCTGAGGTGTATTTCGGGAGTGATTGTTCGCTAATTGGTGTTATTTACAAACCTTCTATCGCTAACTATAGTGAACAACTTGAATCTGCCATTCACTCTGCGCTATTCTCTTTAGTGCCACATAATTCGACTCATCACTCTAATATCACTAGTGCACGCATAGACTTAATTATTGTAGATGACTCTGACAAAGTACTATCCTATTCACAGCATGCAATTCCGTTCTTGTCCAATCTTGATCTTAATAATATTACCAAATGTCTAGTAATCTTCCACCTGGGCCTGCTCCAACACTGACACCAAATCTCACACTAATCAATGAACAAGAATTTCAGGATCATTTAATGTCATATGATTGGGCTAATTTATCCTCAGTTCGTGCCGCGAATACAAAGGTAAACGGTCTAATCATAATATTGATTTAATAAATTTGCGCCTTTATATGTACCCCGTTCTTGAAGGAAAACGGTCCTATGGATCACTACAGAAATAAGATAATTGATGAGAAACAGGGACACGAAACGTAGATTAATAAGAACCACCAGAAACAATAGTATACAAGCGGAAGTTTGCAAATCTCGGAAGCTTGTTTAAACGAAAATTATGCACTCTAACAACCAATTCAACTTTAACACAATCAGAAATAAAAACAAAAAAGGAAACATTTTTCATCTTTTTAGGGGCTTGCGTTCAATTCAACCCAAACAGGAATCTCCTGATCAAAATTTCTCGACTACCGATTTCCTAACTACATTTATTTTAAAAAATCATTGCAACGCACCTTTCTACTGCCTCCTCTAATTTACCTTTGCAAAAATTTGATGAATATGATTTCTTTTTTTTCTGTACAATGTGGAATTTTTCAGATAGGTAGAAAAAGACTTCAAACAAAATGCTTGATTTTTGAATTAAATAGCTCAATGATCAACTAAAAGGGAAAAATTTTCATCCAAACAAAGAATATTTAAATTTACAAATTAAAAAATTTATTTGAAGAAAAAAAACACGATTTTCAGCAATACATATAAATCTTCAGATAACACAGAATAATTTTTAACAAAATTGTGGAAATTTTTTATTGTAAATATTAGATTTTTGACCCGAAAAAAAGATTTTTCAACAAAATCGTTAGATTCTCGAACAAAAAAAAAAGTTTTTCACAACAGGATGAATTCAACACAAAAAGAAAAAGAAAATCGTATGTCAAGATGTGTTTTAAAAATTTCGCGATGTTTTAAGTCAATTATCTCACTACGTAAAATTTGTGGGTTGGGCCCAATTCATCAGGCATGCTACTTTTTAGTTGCGAGCGTTCCATATGGTACGAATTCCGTTTCAATGGGAATACTTATTGATGTCAATTTTTTAAACCACAAAAATTCTAGATTTGCCAGGAATAAATTCAGATTAAATGTGTGCCCATTTCAGAATAACTGGAAGTTTGAAAAAATGTTCTCGAAATTATAGTTATATCATTATATTCACCAATAGAATTGAGGAAGACCACCAGGAATGAGACGAGAATATAAGCAATCTTCATATTTACTAATCAGACGAAAGAATTATCAATAGAACTATGTAAAGAATTTAATTAGCAACGTGGCTAATGAATATGCTAGTACTTCATTTGACTGTAGAATCATTGGGTCGTATAGTCTTGGAGTTGAGGTTGTCCTTCAACGATATGTATATTTCATTGGAGTTGTACAAAGATTAAAATATTTGTTTAAACTGATATCAAAATTCATATAACCTTTCACGTTTTAGCGAAATTCGTTGTTCAGTAAAACTATCTTGAGTGAAACTGTTAAAATTCTGTTAGACGACGATGATTAATACAAATTGAATCATATAATAACTATAAACATGGTTACAAGCAGCTTCATAAATAAATATTGAATTTTATTTTTCTTCGCCAATTAATTTTTTTTTTTTCATCAAACCGGTTTCAGATGTATTTGAAAGTTATTATATTATCAGTGTCATTTATAATCATAAAAAGTGATCATGAGCAAATTCGGACTTAATTCCCTTAGCCGTGTCCGACAAATTGTCGAAATAACGTGCTAATAAAATTCTCAAGTTAAACAAGTTAAGATAACTCGGAAACCAATCAATAGTTTATCATATTTGGTTCCATTTTGTGACCTGTATTTCAGTTTTCAATTTAGTAGGTGTTAATTAACGTATATTCATTTTTTTAAATGATATATTGTTCATGAGAATTGTTTAAATAATATTTTTGTACAGCGAAACTTTTCCTTGAAGAAGTATTATCCTTTAGCAGATTCACTAAATGAGAACTGACAATAAGTGTAACAATAAAAAATATTATTGTTCGAACAACAACAAAATCCATACACACCACATACTGCTAATTTTGGATTTTTATCACAAAAAAATCATATCATACTTAGCAGAACTTTCACTTCAAGCATTTAAAAATGAAAGGTGAATTTTTTCACTTTAGAATTTTCTGAATAACAAAACATAAAAAATAATATTAACAATAAGCTCAGCAATTTGTTTTTTTCAGTCAGGTGAGATATTCAGTGAACAATTCATGTCCACCAATTTCTATTATAAAATTCGGAATAGTAAAGTGTTTCTTTAATTCGTTATTTAGATTTGAAACATGAAACATGATTCGCAAATCAGACATTCAGTATGGTCCACGAAAAACATTCGATAATTTTCAATTAGGAGGCCTTTATTACTTTGAATACATGATATACAAATTTTGAAACTTTAAAAGTGTCCCAAATCTCCGGAGGATGCCAATGGATTTCTAGAAAATTTTAGGACAAAATTCAATCAATTCAATTTATTTATTCAAGCAACGAGCCGGTAACCCAATTATAAATCTGAGAAACAAGGAGTATTTATTTACAAGTTAGTCTCAATCTGGCCTTAACCTGAACCTAATCTGAACTCAGTATGTTATTTCATTTTCGAGAGTTTTTAATAATTTCTAGAGAATTATAGCTAAGTCAAAGATTTCAAAGAAATTGCAAAGTAGTCAAAAGATTTAAAGGGATTTTATAACACCGTCAATTATGTTAAAGGATTTGCGAGATTTTAAACGATTGCGAAAAATGGTAAGCTCATTTTTAAGGGATTTCTAGAGTATTTCATGAAATTTGATAAACATTAGAGAATTTGATTGAGCCTACGAGGATATAACACATTTAACAGAACTTCTGAACCTTCAAATATCTTGTTAATTGTTCGAGTTATTCTTAAAATTGTTTTTGAATTCTGAAAAATAAATCAAATAATTTCAAAATCATGAAGATTTATATCATTCAAAAATACTTGAAAACAAACAATAATTTGAAATTGGTCCATGTATCTTTAAAATTTTCTGATTATCTTAAATTGTATTTTATATTTTCAGATATCTTTCCAAATTTGAAATTATTCAAATTTTCCCCGAAATTTCTGAAGAGTCTTTTTAAATGAAATAATTTCCTTCAAATCTTCATTCCATTTTTCGAAATTAAAAATCATTCGAATTCTCCAAAATTAACAAAAAAAATTTTAATCTTTCATTTTGTTTAATATACTTTGATATCTTCAAAACTTAAAATCAAACTTTTAAAGTAAAAGCTAACTCATTTTAAATTTTTCCAGGAATCTTATGGTGGGTACCGGCAATTTTTTGGTGATTGGTACCAAAAACTTATTTTCCATTGGTACGGAGACTGTATGCTATATTTCTTCGCAAATAAGAATATTCCAAGTTTTTGAAAATAATTTCATTTTGCTCACCTCTTTAAAACTGAAAAGGTTGACAAAGTGTAGTGCGGTAGCAATATCTTAAGAACATACGTTCAATATCACCATCAAAATCTTGAAGCATATAGGTAATTTATGTATTTTTTTCAAATTTCATTTGAAGAAGTGATACAATTTGTAAGCTAGACTGACATCATGCTTGAATTTTATTTAATGAGCATTGTGATATTCATAAATTATATTTAATAAATGGGTTTCAATTTCGTTCCAAACAGCTGGACTATCCACGAGTTATTTTCAGTTGGAAAGCCTTCAAATACGTGTAAAATTTTTCCTTCCACATAAGACAAAAAAAAACTTCCATTCAATTTTATTTAAAAATAGATTCCTTTATTCCCTGATCGATTATCTTCTATCTTGAACGTTTTCATGGTAGCAGCGAAGTTCTTCTCAAATTTTTATTTCACAAAATTTAAATTCAATTAAATTTAATTGCAATATCTCCCTTCTCCCATTCTGAAACGTACCATCCTGGACCACATGTACTTCTTTTCCAACTTCCCTGAATATTCTTGAACCCATCCCATCTTGACCAATTTATACCATATATTGTATTTTGACTCCATAATCTTTTTCCACCGCTTCTCTTCCTGCTTTCTACTCCTGCCCCCCCCCTCCAATTCCTGACACTGCCACCCTCGTCACATATTCTGCATTCTCTTCTAACTGACCATGTCTCCTCCTGCCATCCTCAATTCCATGTGTTAACTCTCTTCTTTCTATCTGGTGTTTTCTGCAGGCATACTTGTACAACTTTGCAACCCTAACCACTCTTAAGCTTTTCATCGAAATTGCAGAAACTTTTTGTCAGCCTCGTCACTAATTTCTCTCTCCATGTATCTTCTCCTCTCCAAATCTCCTTTCCATAACACATCACTGACCATACCAGTGAATCAAACAGCCACACTCTCATCTTCCAGTTCTCTTTGAATCTTCTTATTCCAATTTCTCATACGTCACAAATCACCTTTCTTGCACTTTCCATCCTTATTTCCACCTTAGCCTATCCACTTCCCATTTTCTTATATTTGTTTTTTTTCTGTTTAACCCTCCTTCTTTCTTTTCTCTCTTCTCCAATTCCAGAATTTCAACGTTGCAATGACCGGGAAGTGTTCTGACCCTATTTCTTTTCCTACTTCCATTTTTTCTATGAGCCTCGTCATCATTTTCCAGGCCAAAATGTAGTCTATAACTATTTCTCTTTTTCTTGCAAGCATAATCTCGCCTTATTCACCCCCTTCCAAGTTCCCATTACAAAATCCCCTGTTTCTCCAAGAACTTCCTAAAGAGTTTTCATTCACTTATTTCACTATCATTCCTTCTTTTACCTCGTTATACCCTTTTTTATATCCTTAGACTTAGTTTTAGCTTTATCATTCTTTCTTCCAACTTCTCCATATCCGACTTTCTCTCCTTCTCACTCATCCTTTGCTCTTTCTTGATATCCTCCAACTGCTTCAATACCTATTGTTTTTTTTTGCCGCCACACCAGATTCCACTCTTCCCACTTTTCTCTAACTTTCCTCAGCTCCTCCCATACCTCATGCCCTCGCCTTTGCATGCCTTTCAGGCTTCAGTTTGTTTCCTCTCTAAAGCTTCTAATGAGATTTTTCAGGCTCTCTAGATCAAGTTTTAATCTCTTACTGTCTTTCTTCTTATCATCAGTGCTTTCATCCGTAAACCCTTTCCCCTGCCAACATTTATAAAAAAATTTGTCTCGATCCTAAGCTACTAGATATGGACCTATTAAGCAGTTCCCGATTCGACGGCCTACCTCGAGTCCTTCTGTCAGCTAGTCCTCCTACCTTCTCTTCCCACACCAACTTCCCTAGCATGTTGAACTGAACCTGGTCATCATCGGTACTATTTCAGACATCACCCTTACCCTTTCCTACCTTACTGATCTGCAGTCCCCTATCTTCCCTTTCACTTTTCCTGTCCTAGGCAACTAACTTCCAAATTGGCACTTTAAACATTCCTCCTAACCCTCTCAACCTAACAAAACAGCCCCCCCCCCCACACACACTACCACACAATCTCTTCACTACACTCACCTCTCTTATCGCCTTTCACATAACTCATTCCTCCACACCCTTCTCCAAAAGCAAAATAGATGGCACAGAACAAAACCGCTTACTTTACCATTTGGGACCGGAAACCGAAGCCAATAATCGCATTACCCTAAAAGATTAACGAATTGAAAGAATTATTCTCTACTACTTAGAGCAGAAATATCTTACAGTGTTACTGCACTAAACTCAGGTTACTATGATTTTTATTCTATTATTCATTAAAATAATTATCATACAATATGGAAAGCATGTCAACTATTATTAAAACATAAAAGAGAATCTTAATGAAGCATCAGTTTACTTATAGTTGCCATTGATTAAAATTAAATATAAATTATTAAAAGTTGAATTTTAATCAATATTTGAAAAATAATTTTAAAATAAAATTATGCTATGAATGCGGTAAACATATCTTCAAGCAAGCGAACTATCCACTGATCCACGAGGGAGGCACAGAGAAGTCACCACAGCTCTTTTTAAACCTTGGGATGAATAAAAACACAAAAATTAAACTTGTGAAGTTTTCTGGGCAACTCGAGCAAAGCACGAAGTTTCAGAACTACATTAGAACCATATAAGATACATGAGTCATTCTTATATTTATATCAACGGAAATCTTAATTAGTTATCTTTCATTACCTGTTAAAAAAAATGATTGTGTTTAGTACACTATTAAAACTTATGGTGCAAATATCAAGAGTCAGAAGACGTGAAAGTTTTCTTTGTGCATATAAAGTATAGGGAAAATTATATTTTCAGATGAGTACTCCCGGCCAGATCACCTTCTTATTTGGCAGCGAGGCCCGACTAGTCCTACTGGTTCTTTCTTGAAAATTCCTTGTTTCAGATAAGAATTAGAATTTTTGTACGGAAGTTTCCTGTTCCAAATAAGAATTTTCCAAAAAAGACCAGAATGATAATTCTCTTCAAAAATTTACGTTTCAAATTCAAATTTTTTATTATTTTTGAACATATCCTGTTATAAGTCACAATTAGAATTCTTGGCAGGGAAAATGTTTCTTCGAAATACAAATATCCAGTGACTATTCTTGCAAGAAATAATAATTTAATTGCTCCAAAAAAGGGAAAGCAATTAGTAGTGTGGAAGATGGCAGTTTACGCGCGGTTCAGCCGCTTTATTTTAAAATTTTTTCTGATTGGGCGGTAGTAACCTACTGGAGTTTCAATTGTTTCTTCTGGAGTCATTGCGGTAATCGCGCCGCTTACCATGTTTATTTTTGCCCGTTTTTTTTGTTCACTATCATATATATACATTCCAGCAAGAACATTAGTGGTCTCCAAAATTGCAAAGGCGTCACCATCGGATGTTGATAAAACAATTTGTTCTTCGGTTGGCATAGGCTTCAACGTATTATTTTTTGTTCTCCATTTAATTCGGGTATCAGCAGGAAAAGTGTACCTTCGAAGTTCAAACATCCGGTGATGATTCTTGGGGGAAATGAGCCGAAGAAATTCAAGTTCTGCAACTGGATATCCATATCCGTTAGATGAAGGAAGCCTGGTAGGTGGAACCAAGCACCTTTCAGTAGCAACGATTCCTGAAGAAGAAGAACATTCTAAAGAAGGAGATCTGACAGTGGGAGACCTGGATCTCGACCTCGCATTGGAAGCAGACCTGACAGGGCAATCTGAATTTCGGGTACCAGGAACAGCAGAAACAGGTTCGTCAATGGGTGAAGAGTCGGGCAGTGAATTTAAGTCTGCAACAATGAACAAAGGATTACCTTTTCCTAAAGTCTGTGAGGTTAGCAGTAATGAAAAGTATTCAGGTTTTTTTACCATGTTACCACAACAAGTTAATTTTTTGGTAGCGATAGTTAAAACGATGAGCTTGATTGATTTTGTAACCATTTTGTCATTTTCATTATTCAATTTGTAGCGCTTAGTTTTTGAAAAATTCTTCAGCATATTAGGTATCTTATTGAACTCAGAATGGGTCAGATTTAGTGGCGAAGCTTGTCAACATACATCCATGTTAACAATAGAGAAAGAATACACATAAAAAAAGCGTTTGTTATTTTTGATTAATACATATTTCTTGTATATATATTTTTATAAAATACAACATTCAAGAAGTTGTAAGTCTTCCAGAAGTGGAAGTTGAAACTACTTTAATCTAATGAAATAATTTTGTGAAGAAAAATATAATTTTAAGTGTCTTATAGATTCATATTTCAATACAGAAAAATTGCAATTTTCCTTAAACCCTGGAATTGAGAAATTTCTGAAATCCATAGAAACCCTCTCAGGAAGAAAAAGATATTCATCTTTGGTTGGAAAATGAATTATTTTTTGTTTAGAATCTACTTTTTCCATTCAATTTTCATCACTAGGTTAAAAATTCAATTATTTTGGACAAAACTCAGCACCCTTTTCAGGCAATCATTCTATTCGCTTAGAACTTCAACAACACTTCTTTATTATTACTACTGTTATTCTTTATTCATTTTCTGTTTTTCACGCATGGAATGATTCCAACTGTATTTGATTCAAAATTAACATCACTATTCCATTTTTGGTTGACAATTCATAATCTAAAATCATAATTTATGTAGATTTTTATATTTCTAGAGATGCAGCTTTAAGGGTGGCATTTAATAATATTCTTCACGTTTCATCAACATACAAAAATTATTTCCTAATCACCGAGATCCAACACTACAAAATAAAATCAGCCCGCTGCACAGGCACGTTCTCATCGCGCGTTATGCGCGCGGTTTGCTTCGCGCGCGATAATCGATTTACCCTGTGCTACGCGCTTGGTCCTTATACTTCCTCCGTATTTGTGCGCGAACCTTTCAAAATTAAAGGTCAAGCATCGACAAATGTGATTTGGTGATTGTGAATTCTCTTTTTTTAAAGCTCCTTCGGCTTCAGCGTACACATTCTCATCATGCATCTCATGCTTCAAACTCGATTTTGTCGAAAGTGCGAACTTTTTTACATTAAGTTCAGCTCTATGATATCAAATGAATATTATATTTATTCATGTACCCCGGTCTGGGACTGCTCATTCAGATATTACAAAGTAATGTACAAATTTTATTTTTCATGATCACATTGATATTTTGACCTTATTTGGCACTAATTTTTATTAGTGCCAAATTCGTAGTTTGTAGCTCGTGTCGCTTTTCCAAAAATTTAATTTTTAATGATTTAGGTAATTTCTTACGATTTGAACAAAAACTACGCATCTTATCAAAAAATAATTTACGACACATTTTGAGATCTTTTGTTGGAAGCACAATTTCTTTAAATCCATCTTTTCTCGTATCTTGCATAGTTTGATCGCAAAATGGAATTTTTTATTTTTCATTATCTTCTGTTCGATCAAAATTTGGGTTTTCGATTTAGCAAGAAAGTGCACACAATTGTTATGATAATCTTGTAAGATTTTCAAAAAACAACGTTTTTTTTAACGTGGCTTTTTTCATTTCGTGCGGTATTTGACTTGAAATTTTAATTTTCGATTGATTTGTGTAATACTGTAATTGTAACTGTTAAGAGTAACTTGAAAAAAATGTTACTTACCGAACATATATTGGACGGTTGGTCGGCTTGGTTGACTCGAAGAAGGTTGATTTCCTCGGTGAACGGGCGATTTCTCGCGGCGAGGAAGTGAGTCGCTCAGCGAACCTAATTCTGTAACAACATATCGAAATGATTTAATCTCCAATTTTGTATTTTTACGCTGAAAAAAACATGCTGCAAGAGATGCAGTTTTATTTATTTTGAAAATTTCCAATGTGTCCAAAAATTTTCAAAATGATAAATTTGCAAACATTTCAAAATTTATTCAAGTTTGAGAAATATTCCAAAATATTGATAAATTTTCAAAATTTTAAAAACTGAAAATTTTCAAAATTGTATTCATTTTTCATTAAGATTTGGATGAACTGGCAAGAAGTTTGATACTAATTTATTCAAAATTTTGATGACTTTCCAAAAATTTCAAAACATGTAAGAATCTTCAATATTTTAATAAACCAAAAATTTCCAAATTTGATCAATTCCCAAAATTTTCGAAAATTTTTAAAATTTTGATGAATTTCCACATTTTAGAAACTAAACATTTTCAAAGTTGTGATAAATTTCCAAAAATTGCCGAAACTTTTCAAAACTTGTAAAAATGTTCGAAAACTATAATAAATTTTCAACATTTTAATGAATTTCCAAGAATTTCACCATTTTTATGAATTTCTGAAAATTCCAAAACTTTTATAAAATTTCCAAATTTGTATAAATTTCCAACAATTTTCAGTCATTAAAAAATTTCAACAAATTTAAAATTTCATAAATTTTGAAATATTATAAATTTTGATAAATTTGTCAAGGTTCGAAATTTACAATATTTTTGAGAGAACTTGAAGGTACTTTTTTAAGTAAGATAACTCAAACGAGTAGAATTTTTTTCTTTGGGCTACAATTATAACGAGTTTCTTAAAAAAAAATTACTTACCCAACGCAGATTGGGCGGCTGGTTTGCTTGGTTGATTTGAAGAATGCTCACTTTTCCGACGAATGGGCAATTTTTCGCGCCGAGGATTCAGGTCGCCCTGCGAACCTAATTCTGCAACAACAAATAGAAATGATTGAATTTTCAATTTTGTATTTTTGCACTGGGAAAATATTCTACGAAATATGCAGTTTTGTTTCTTTGACAAATTTCCACAAATTTTCAAAATTTTGATAATTCTCCACAACTTTTCAAAATTTAGATAAATTTCCAACAATTATCAGTCTTTTCAAATTTTCAAAAAATTAAAATTTTCATACATTTTGAAATATTATAAATATTGATAAATTTTTCAAAATTCAAAAAAATTTAAAAAATTCCAAAAGTTATCAAAATTTTGATAAATTTCCAAAAATTTCGATAAATTCCTAAAATTTCCAAACGCGTAATTTCTCATTGTCTCAAAATGTAGCGCAGGTACATATTATTTTAGTTATTCCGATTTTTTTTGTAAATTTTAAAAATTAAGGGAAGGGGGTCAAAATTTATAATATTTTTTGGAGAATTTGAAGGTACTTTTTTGAGTGAGATAACTCCAACAAGTCAAATTTTTTTATGTGGGATGCAACTGTAACGAGTTTCTTAGAAAAAAAAAATTACTTACCCAACGCAGATTGGTCGGCTGGTTGGCCTGGTTGATTTGAAGAAGGTTCATTTCTTCGACGGATGGGTAATTTCTCGCGCCGAGGATTTGGGTCACCCTGCTCACTTGATTCTGTAAGAACAAATAGAAATGATTGAATTTTCAATTTTGTATTTTTGCACTCGGAAAATATTCTACAAAATATGCAGTTTTGTTTCTCTGACAAATTTTCACAAATTTTCAAAATTTTGATAAATTTCTAAAAATTTTGATAAATTTCTAAAAATTTTGATAAATTTCTAAAAATCTTGATAAATTCTTTAAAATTTGCAGAAATTTTTAAACTTTCAATTAATGTCAACGAATTTCAATAAATTTCCAATAATTTTCCAAATTTTGAAAACTGAAAAATTCAAAAATTTTTGAAACTCTAATCCTGGAAGGTCGAGTCAAATGGCAAAAGCACGACGAGCTAGATTGCTGGGAGCTGCTAGAAAGGGATTGAGGCACCAATTGTTATATCAATCAGATGGCTTTTCAAATTCACCTCAATGTAGCCATAGCTGCCGAGGGATTTCCAATAACCAAAAATTAGAGAAAAAAATCGATGGGGTGCAACTTGAAAAAGTCATCTCAAGATTTGAAGATTGCTGCTTCAAAAATGATTCCCTCATCGTCATCTGTTCGGATGAAATATCCCGAACTTGGCTCATTGAAGCTGTTGGCTGATTAAAACCTTGAGTTGGAGCTGAGATCAAACTGCTTGACAGCAGAGACCTTCCAAGGCCAGTAAAACTGCTGACTTGGATTCTCAGTATATCCGTGGAACCAACAGCAGTACTTAAAAGGATTGCAATCCAAAACTCAACCATTAAAACGAGAGGATGGAAGGTTATCTATGTCAAGGCAAGTAGTCTAGCTACTCAACTTGTAATAACTGCAGGGCCAAGAGGGATCGAGAGTATGAAGGAGATCGACTGCAGGCCGCACCAGGGGTGGGAGAGGATCAATACGAAGATCCTCTCTAAAACCAAAGTTACACCCGTAGAGAGAGCACCGGGTTTTTCTTCGGAAAAGATGGTGGAGACAACTGGAGGTTAAAATTAACATTAGATGTCTCATTTCTAGTCTGGATTTCATCCAGATAAACCGTCTTTGTTCTGGAGGAACATCTGCTATCTTAAGCAGATGTTCGAAAGCTGAAAATGATTTTGCCTTAATAAAAGAACCTTGGGCTTACCAGGCGAAATTCGAACAATGAAGTAACAAGATCAGATGAGTCACTTATTATAGTTTCATAGAAACACCTAGGGCAGCAACTTATGTCAGAGGCGATATCAAATTTATCAGATTAACAAGGTTCTTTTATAGAGAAATGGTAGCGTTAGAGATTACGAGCCATTTAGCGCAGCAGGCACCAACTTATGGTGATTTGCTCAGCATACCTGACAACTGACTAACAAAACCCACCATCTGAGGAATGACTAAATCTGGTGGACAACTGCTGTGTTAGAGGATGGCCATAGCTCTTTGGATCTGATGCTAACGCACATAATTGGACTTGGGGTAGTAAGGAAACTAACTACAGTGTGAGACTTTATTAGGTTACCCCTTAAAATTCTGATTCTACCTCTTTGGATCAAGGTGATACACCTGCCTTCATGATATCTAGATATCACGAATCATAAACAAATATGCTCCTCCTTGGCAGCCGATATGATTGAGGTTCAAAGGTATAGTAATCATGAAGCAACTGACTGGGTTACTGATAAGAAGGATGTCAACAGTTTGCTGGTGTTATACCAGGCAGAATTGAGTCTATCAAACAAATAGAATTCGCCATCGAAATTCTACAAAAAGGTATAAGCAAAGCTCATAAGGACGATTGTCCTCTTCGTATTAAGGAAATAGATAGGGATGCACCCAGATTGGATTCTAGACTGAAGGACCTAAACAAGGATACTCGATGCCTCTTTAACATGGCAAGAAACAATGAAAATTGGAACTTGTACATGGCAACCTTAACGAGATGTAATAATGAAATACAATATGCCGTAAGGGACTGATGGAGTGAGTATTTTCAGGGAATCCAGAATAAACCTAACCCTGCTAGACATCAAAGAACTTCGGGTGTAAGTCCTCATGTCGACATGTCACATTTTTCAAACCCAAATTATACAATGAATACCTAAACTTTTATGTTGATTTCATTTCAGTATTCCATATTCAAACTTAATATCAAGAGAGAAAATATAAGTAAGATCAAATGCAATAAAAAATTTGAATTTTGAACGCAAAGTTCATTCATAAGATAAGTTATTCTTGAGTGTTCTGACAGCCAAACAGCACGTACGGCTGTTTCTTACATATGAAGAGTTTACTTCCAGCCTATACTGCAGTTGCCTTCAAGATCTTCTCATGGTTGCCGGTAAAAACTGGGTCATTCTGATCTGGGATCCCAGCCATAAAGTTATTGAAGGTAATGAGAAAGCAGATGCACTGGATAAGATAAGAGGTTCACAACCGCGGATTAGCTCTGAACCCTACTGCGGTATCTCGTACACATCAGCACGAGGAGCCCTTGGTAAAAGGCTTTCGCAGGTACATGCGAGATATTGGAAGGCAACCATAAAAATGGTGAATTTCAAGATTTTCATATCTGGTACATGTACTAGGAGGACTGATGAACTCATAAATATGGAAAGAAGGCAGATAATTGTCGCAGTAGGGATGCTAACTGGACACTGTTGACTGTGTGATTTTCATGAGAAGACAGCTCATAATACACTTTGTGAATATCATGCACTAGCATGCCTTGACTTGTTTTCGAACCAGAAGACTTATTGCTCTGCCCTAATATATAATAATACCTTATGTATATTGGTATTTCCCTTAAGTATTTGAGATAAAAAGGAATAAATATAGACACGTAGATGATCAGCATATATAATATAGTTTACTAAACGTTGGAAAAGTTCTAGATCAATTAGGAAATTTGAAAATAGTAGAGGCCCTAGTACAGATCCCTCAAGGATATATTAATTCACATCAGTGATGTTTACCAGTCTAGTTGTATTATATGCAATTCTGCTACAGTGAATTTCAATTTGTACCGCGTTTCTAAAAGTAGGAAATTGTGACATCAAATAGACGAAATTATTACGCTCAGCTGCATTCTAGAGCCTGTCTTTATTTTTCATTCTAAATATGATTACGGGTGTAATCCATGGTGGCGGAAGGTTCTTAGGTTGGCATTCACCGAGTGTTAAGAATTTTTCATTGGAAGACAAGACAAACCTATCATCAAAGAATTCACCCTTATATCATTAGAGGACGAGCATTGTCTAACTCAATTATGTGTCATGGTGAGATGAGAACGATACTTCCATTTGACTCTACTCTAAAGCTATATAATTATCATTTATTGCGCAATGATCCAAGCAGTTGCGAGAGGCAGCGGTATGGTGTATTGGGGGAGGAAGGAATCAATGATAAGTTATTTAAATATAAAAATAGGCCTATCTGACTTCAGTTATAAGATAATTTAAGTTGGGGAGAATTAATAAGATTCGGGTTATTAAAATCCGACAACTTCTACTACAAATTTCTTGAAATATTTACTCAGCCGCGTTTCAGAAACCGCAATTATCTTATAGGAATAATATAACAGAAAGAAACGGAATTCATGTATGTGCGCTTTGAGCGGCGGGACATTAATATGACAGATAGCGAGATATTTTCGTCAGTATAAAATAATGTTTTTAGTTACAATATGGTTACTTAAGGTCGATAATGAGAATCTGATAATTCGCTAACGTCTATAGAACGTCAGGATCACGGCCTACGTCCCTTGAGAAGATGGAGAAAAATGCTCATTTTTATAAAACTCCCCCCTTACATTTTTTCAGAAATGGTTGATTTTTTCAATATAACTTTTTTCTTTTCAATTCAGCAACCAACAACATAGAAATTGAATACAAAGTTTCTAATCAAACAGAAAATTAAATTATATAGAAAGTTGTTCCTCATTTCTGAAAATTTACCAAATGTGGTTTGATTCGTTTTGCTGCACTACCCTTCATTTTTTTCGTCGATCTTTTATATTCTACATAGTGTGCTTTTCATTTCCAGCCCAATTTTATTTTTATAATATACTGTGAATATTCAGATCAGAGATAGAACTATAAATAAGTATTTTATTACAAATAAGACTTCAGATCAATGTTCAAATACCAGACAAAGGTATCTAACTTCCTAAGACATATATGTACAATTCGAGGCCATAGATTATCAAATAATATTTCCAGAATATTACTGATATCAAAAAACGTGTAAAGATTTCATCATATATCATGATTTTAAAGATTTTTAACTTTTAAGTAGATTACGAGAAAACTAAAAGGATTTTCTGAGGTTTCAATATGTATCAAAGGATTTCTAAGTATTTCCGCGTTTTTAATTCAGGGTAGAATTCGGATTACCGTGGACAACTTGCTTTTGGCAAAAACCTCAAATGTTTTTCAAAATATAGATATATTATTGAATTATTATATTTACCAATAGAATTAAAGATAATCGCCAATGATATGACTAGAGCTGAGAGGATCGTCATTTTATCTGGTAAAAAACTGATTACTGTACTAATCAAGAAATCATATAACAGTCTAACAAACGATTATTCTGAAGCTTCATTGCAGCGTGTATTATATACCATTTTTCTTATAGCACGAATTATTATATATGATTCGAGCTGTCCTCATGAAGTATTTGTCTTTCATAAATTAATTTGAGGAAGAAATGAATGTTGTCGACATTATTATCTAAGAGTTTGGTAAGTTTAAAATTTGTTTTGTTTCATATCTATACTTGAAAACGATTTTATAATATCACCATCGATGGGAATATTACGAAAAAAATTATTTTCTTTTTGATAAATTGACTGAATGTGATACTATAATATAATAATGATAACAATAACTCATCGCCCGAGATCTTCGTCTCTTACAGTCAGCCACGTTGCATTGAGCCAACTCCCCAATGCAACCAGGCAATGGCCCCGGACAAACGCGAGAACATCGATTAAAATTGTAAAACAAACTTAAAAGGGACATCCATACCTGTTGGTAAAGAAGCTCACTGGCACGAAGAGGATTCATGCAGATGTTACATGACCTTTGGGTCAATATGCATCCGGAATATGCTAATAGAACGCCTCAGTATTTAAGATATCAGGTATCCTTTTTGCACAAAAAATCTCTTGGTCGGCAAGACGAAGAGCAACATCCTCCAGCGAACATACTACCAGTTCCAGCAAGACCACCTTTGCAGTAGCAGATGATTCCAACATAAAAGAAAGGATATTAATATCTATCGAACCGGTATGATGAGCAATAGTTGAACAACGTGGATGCAAGAGAGGGCTGGCAGGTTGCAGGGAGATCCTGGTAATAGACAGGTGTATTACCCAAGACTCGATCAGGTATCGACGCAATCTGTCCATGGCTTGGATTGACTACCGTAAG
>JAABKJ010002415.1:0-28112 GCA_011634705.1 Andricus grossulariae | reverse complement strand
AATTAAAATCTTTCTTGGTTAAAGTGCCAACTATTACATTTTTTGTTGAAAATTCATCTTTTTGCTTAAAAATCAAAATTTTCAACTGAAAATGGAACTATTCCATTTTCCGTAGAAAATTTATCTTTTTTAATTGAAAATTCATTTTTTTCGTAGAAAATTCGTTACTTTTATTTAAATATTAATTTTTTGTTATGGAAATTAAACTATTAAATTAATTATTATTAATTATTAAACTATTTAAAATTAAAATATTTTGTTAAAAATTCGTCTTTTTGGATGAAAATTAAACCGTTTGGTTTAAAATTCGTCTTTTTTGGTAATAAATTAATCTTCTTGATTGGAAATTTAATTATTTTATTGAGAATTTGTTTTTTTGTTGATAATCATTTTTTTATAATTTAAATTAATTTAAATTAAAATAATTTTAATCCTCGTTTTTAGTTGACAATTCAACCATTTGGTAGAAAATTAAACTATTGTGATGAAAAAATATTTTTTGTTGAAAATTAATTTTTTCTATTAAATATTCTATTTTTGATTACAAGTCAATATTTTTTAGTTAAAAATTCAACCACTCAGTAGAAAATTAAACTATTTTAATAAAAAATTTTTTTTGTTAAAAATTAATTTTTTCAACTGAAAATTTAACTATCTCATTTTTTGTAGAAAATTTATCTTTTTTGTTGAAAATTCAACTATTTTGTTGAAAAATAATATATTTGTTTTATTATTCGTCTTTTTTTTAGCGAATTAATTCTCTTGATTGAAAATTCTTCTACTTGGCTAAAAATGTATGTACTTTGTTGAAAATTCTCTTTTTTGGTAAAAAATTAATCTTCATGTTTGAAAATTCATCTTTCTGGATGAAAATTCAAGAGTTTGGTAGAAAATTCGTGTATTTTTATCAAAAACTAATTTTTTATGATAAAGAGATAACTATTAGATTTTTGGTTACAAATCGATAATTAATCTTCTTGATTGGAAATTTAATTATATGGTTAAAAATTCATGCATTTTGTTGAAAATTCATATTTTTTATAAAAAATCAATCTTCTTGGTTGAAAAATCAACTATTTGGTTAAAAATTCACGTATTTTTGTTTTATTTATTGACTGAAAAATCTTTATTGGCTGAAAAATATTTCTTGGTTGAAAATTTAACCCTTGTTTAAGATTTTTTTTTTTTGTTCAATTCAACTGTTTTGGATTAAAAATAAAAGTATTAACTATTACATGTTTCATTAAGAATTCATTTTTTTTTAAATCAACTACTTGGTTAAAAGTTAAACTAATTTATTAATTCATAAAATGCTTACGTTATTTTTGGATGACCACCAAAAAAATTAATTTCAAAAATTTTTTCGGAAAAAATTACGTAAAATGGGGGGGGGGGGGTAGAAATTATGTAAAAAACTTTACATAATAAAAGTGAGACTCCAATAGAACTCTTTTTGAGGGTTCCTTCTGTAGTTCGTCAACATCCGATAGATGGCTAGGGTCACGTGCCGACGTTTACAACTGCGCATGTGCAGAAAAGCGCGGGACATTTGAAATCAATAAATACTATAATTAATCCTTCAGATAAATATAAAAGAAAGCTGTTTCTTAAACAGCTTATATTGAATGATAACAATACCTAACTTCTTAAAATAATTATAGTAAGCAAAAGAGATTCCTTTTCGTTGCAACTCCCCTGGAACCGAAAATCGGTTCTAATAGAAACCAGAGTTTTTTCTTAAAATTTGTAATATTCAGTCTTGCTCTGTTTCACTGATGCCTCGTATTTTTCTCGATTTTTGTTGCAAGAAGTCACGCGAGATCTCGGTAGGTGAGTCGGTAGATAGTTAGGTTGGCAGATTGGAAGGTGGGTAGGTAATCGTTCTGTAAGTTAAGTAGGTTCTCTTTCTTGTCCGGGTTTTGCCGCATGCCGGTATTACGTTGCACTTTTAATTCTAAAATCGTAACTTTACTATAATTATATAGCCACTCGCTAAACTCTCGCTCCTTAAGTCTTTTGTTTAGACAAGCGAAGAATGGTTATGAAATAAGCCTGCAGTGGAATTTCTAAAAATAAACGCATGCAAACAGACATTGTATTTTTTCATCAGCTTTCATTCTTCTCACGAGAGGAGATAAGCTAAGCTGCATAACTGAGTTATTTTATGAATTCTCATCGTTTTCAATTTTTCTTTTTATTATAAAAACAAGAATGACGCACTTTGGTACGACCTTTTGTACGTCCTTTGGTACGTCCTTTAGTACGTCCTTTGGTACGTCCTTTAGTACGTCCTTTGGTACGTCCTTTAGTACGTCCTTTGATACGACCTTTGGTAGGACTTTTGGTACGACCTTTGGTACGACCTTCGGTACGTCCTTTGGTACGACCTTCAGTACGTCCTTTAGTACGACCTTTGGTAGGACCTTTGGTACGACGTTAGGTACGACCTTTGGTACGACCTTCGGTACGTCCTTTGGTACGACCTTTAGTACGTCCTTCTGTACGTCGCTTCTGACGTCATTTCCTATTTGAAGAAAAGTACTTAAAGATTTATTTTAGTTTGAGATTTCATTGATTGGTACATAGAACAGGAAAACATGTAGCCGAATTTGATTTTAACAACGTACCAAAGGAGGTAAAAAAGGTCGTACCAAAGGACGTAACAAAGGACGCACGAAAGGCCGTACCAAAAGACGTACAAAAGGACGTACCAAAGGACGTACCATGGGTCGTACCAAAATACGTAATTTTTTATTTCAATTTGGAACGTCCTTTGGTACGTCCTTTAGTACGACCTTTTGTACGACCTTTTATACGTATTTTTTTACGTCCTTTTGTACGTCCACTTTTTCAAGTGGATTCCCCAGATTTAAGACAGCAAATTTTAAATTTATATATCAGGACATAAGCTACTTGAGGCTCACAACAAAAAATACAATAGTTGAATTGAACCAAAAAAGAAGGAATTTCAAAAAAAAAACTTGAATCTTGAACAAAGAAAGAGTTTTCAGTCAATAAAGAAAAAAATTGTCATTTAAATTATCAAATTTTCAAGGCAAAAAGAATTAATTTTTATCCAAAAGATTAATTTTCTACTATAAAAGACGAATTTTCAACAAAATATATTAATTTTGAACCAAAAACAATTTCAAAGCTGAAAAGACGAGATTTCTAAAAAACAATTGAATTTTCAATCAAATAGTTGCATTTTCAACCAAAAAGATTTTTTTTACCAATGAAGACGGTTTTCAACAAAATAAACATATTTCGAACCAAATAGTTGAATTTTCAACCAAGAAGATTAATTTTCTACCGGAAAAGAAGATTTTTTAAACAATTACATAAATTTTGAACCGAATAGTTGATTTTTAAACTAAAAAGATCCACTTTCAACCAAAAATGTAACAGTTAAATTTTCATGAAAAAAATTAATTTTTAATATAAAAAAAAGAATCATCTACAAAATAGTTCAATTTTCTGTACCAAATTATTTAATTTTCAAGACAAAAAGACGAATTTTCTATACAAAACAGTTTAATTTTCAACCTAAAAATATGAAGTTTCAACGAAAAAGTTCATTTTTAGTCAAATAGATATATTTTGAATTAAAAAAATTAGTTTCTAACCCAAAAAAGAAATATTCAACAAAATACATTAATTTGCAACCAAAACCTTGAATTTTCTACCAAGATTATTTTTATACCAAAAAAGACGAATTTTTAACAAACTACAGAAATTTTGAAAAAAATAGTTGAATTTCTAAACTAAAAAAATCCATTTTTTAACCAAAAATGGAATAGTTAAATTTTCTGGATCCGCTCTTGGAGATCAATAATGTTAAAGGAAAATAAATTTTTGTCTGTAAATTTATTTTTAACACTTTTAATGACAACAGCAGGGAAAATTGGGGGAAGATTACAAATTCATTTTTACATTTAGAAGAAAAAAATGGTTTTATAAAAAATGGTATGGTTTTTAAATACAAAAAAAAATTTAACTATCAGGAAAGTCGATTGAAAATGTTCAAACTTCGAATTTTTGAAATTTTAAACTTAGCTATAATAAATAAACTTAATTATGAAAACTTCCAAATTAAACCCTAAGGGATAAAACAATTTGAAATAAAAAGATGTGTTAATTTTTAAATAAAAAAGACCATTTTTGATTTTATTTTGGTCTCAATTCTTAATTTATGAAAAAATAAGAGAAAGAGGTTTGTTTAAATTTTGATAAATATTTTCAAAAACTAAATCTTATATGGATTGAATATTTAAGTAAAGAATATTTAACATCTACTTTCTTAAATTTCTTAAATTCTAGGACTTATTAATTCAAAAATGTTTGTTATAAATTGTCTAACCAAGCTATTTTTCAAATTTATTAACAAAGGGTGATTAAAAATTGTGGGAAATTTTAATAATTTATTCTTAAGCGAATGGAAGATCTCAAAATCCAAAATTTTCCAAAAACACAAAATGACATATTTCGTTGCGAATTCATCTTTTTTGGTCAAATATTCGTCTTTTTGATCAAAAAATGGTGGAATTGCATTTTCCGTTAAAACAATCAATTTTCAATCAAGAAAAAAGAAATTTCCAAGAAAACAGTTAAATTTTCAACCGGAGGGATAAATCTTCGATCAAAAAATTAATTTTGAACGAAAAGTGAAATACCACCAAAAACATTTTAATTTTGAATAAAAAAAGTTGAATTAAACTAAACGATACGAATTTCCAACAAAAACGTTGAATTTTCAACCAAAAAAGATTTTTCAGTCAATATATAAAAAAAAGCTCATCCAAAATCTCATCCAAAAATTTCATGCCAAAACGATGAGTTTTCAATAAAATAATGAATTTTCAACTAAAAAATACACATTTTGAAGGAAAAATCGAATAGTGACATTTTCAGTTGAAAAATTATTTTTGAACCAACAAAAATCGAATTTTCAACAAAACAGTTGAATTTTCAACCAAAAAAATGAATTTTTAACCAAATAGTTGAATTTTTAACCCAAAAGATATTTTTTTTTACCAGAAAAGACCATTTTTCAATAAAATACTTAAATCTTAAACCAAGAAGATTAAATTTCTATCAAAATAGATCAATCTCCCACAAAAAATGGAATAGTTAAATTTTCAGTTAAAAAAAAATAATTTTCAACTAAAATGATGAATTTTCAATCCAAAAGATTAATTTTCTACAGAAAGAGAAATTTTCCACAAAATACATGAATTTTCAGCTAAAAACGATAAATTTTCAACCAAAAATAGACTAGTTATATTTTCAGTCAGAAAAATAAATTATCAACCAAAAGTTTCAACTAAATAATTCATTAAATTTAACAAAAAAAATTGTTCAAACAAATTATTATTTTTTATAACTATCTTCATCTATATTCATACCAGATAGTTGCAGTTTTTACTGAAATTTTTAACCTTTTGTCCACTTTTCACTCAGTGAGGTGTAATAATAATTTATGCAAGTTGACAAAAATAGTTGTTTAAACAATTTATTATTTTTGATGACTATCGTCTCTTATATAAGTGCTAGAAAGTTTGCAGTTTCTTCTAAAATGTTTAACTTTGCTTTTCCTTTTTAGTTATGAACAAATAATAAGTGTTAAGAAAAAATTTATTCAAACAAAAAAGCTATTTTACACAAGAGACAAAAACAAAGAATGGAATTTTATATTCACGAAAAAGAAAATTTAAAATATGTTTATCTCTAATGTTTATTTATTATTTGTTCATAACTAAAAAGGCAAAGCAAAGTTAAACATTTTTGAAAAATCGCAACTTTCTAGCACTTATCTGAGAGAAGATAGTTATAAGCGATAATAAATTGTTTAAACAACTATTTTTGTTAACCTCATTGAGTGAAAAGTGGACAAAAAGTTAAAAATTTCAGAAAAAAACGCAACTGTCTAGCATTTCTATAGGAGCAGATAGTTATAAACAATAATAATTTGTTTAAATAATTATTTTTGTTAAATTTGATTAATTATTTTGTCACTTCAAGTGAAATATAAACAAATAGTTAAAAATTTCAAAAAAATGGCTATTTTCTAGCATTAAGCAAAGAGAATATTATTAGCAATAGTAATAAATTATTTAAACAATTATTTTTTTTAACTTAAATTAATTAATACCTTACTCTAATTGAAGAGTAGACAAATTGTTGAAAATTTCAGAAAAAAACCACAACTTCGTAGCATTATTCTAATTGAATATTATTAACAATGATAAAAAATTGCTTAAACAATTAATTCAGGTTACTTTAATTAATTATTTACGTCACTCTAATTGCAAATTCGACAAAGAGTGGAAAATTAAAAAAAAAAGCAATTTTCTAGCATTATTCTATGAGAATATTATAAAAAAAATAAAAAGTTGTTTAAACAATTATTTTTGTTAACATTAATTAACGATTGCATCACTATAATTAAAAATTGGACTGAAAGTACAAATTTTTGGAAAAAACCGTGACTTTCTATCTCTGTTCTAAAATAAACTTGCTAAAGACAATAATAAATTGTTTAAAAAATGTATGTGAATATCTAATTAGCATTATAAAGTACTATTTTATATTAGAAACAATTTGCATTTTAAAAAAACGCAAAAAAATCATAATTAGTTCCAAAAACTCGCAAAACTCATTTTTTCATTTATGGGGTTTCTTTAGGACCCTATAAAAAAGAATTATGGGGGTGATATTTCAAAAATAATATTTTATTCGTATTCTGTGACTAATTGTGAAGAGAAATAGACCAAATTTAACTCGATACACCTAATGTTGAATTTTCTGAATACAGTTTACCAAAATGTCTTTTTTTCTTATGGGAAATACGTGAAAATTCATGGGTCTTGAGCGACCTTTACATATATCCTTTTTTTCAAACAAAAAAAATGGATTAATTTTTGTGAGTATTCGTACAAACTTCCAGGCGATGTGCATAAAAATGAAAAAAAAAATTTTGAACCGTCGTAGTTCTCATCAGGTATTAACGTTTTTGAATTTTTGAAACGTTGCCTCTTCAATTTTTTCTCTGTTTGATTTTTATGGCGTAGAAATCTGAAGATGTAAATTCTTCTATTTCTTGAGATTGCTTCTATTTTATTAAGTTTCGACAAAAAAAAGACATTATTTTTTGAGATCTTTATTGACCTCGTAATTTCAAAAGTTGTACTTGAATACAATTATAATTATTGAACGATCCCTATCCATTTTTTAAAATGGAATTATAAATTTAGGATTTTATCTTCGGTACCTGATGATGCAATAATGATGTAATTTAAAACATTATACCTGGCGACGAAAAAAAATCAAATATCTCAATTTCGCAAAAAGTTAGATAAGTCTAAAGAAAGAATTGGTATTTTCTGTTAAAGAAATTTCCAAATTCAAATACTCATAAAAAAATGGATTTATTTTTGTCTGTATTCGAACAAATTTCCGGGCGATATACACACAAATGCGAAAAAAATGTCCAATGCATTTTTGAATCACCCTATTGGGCACCCTGCTAATCTACAATGTAAATATGCTGTGGTAATAAGTGTGACTATTTCCAACGTTTGAAACAGTTAAATGAAATGTTACCTAACACTGCATAAAGCATGAATTGGAGTCGGTTTTTTTTTTTTTTTTTTTTTTTTCGAACCGATCGCTTTCGACGGAGGATCGCGTGATGTGGATGTCGCGACTGATGGTTGATGCAACTGCAGAGCGAGTTTGCAGGCATCGAGTGAGCGAGCGGCGCGATTCCTTGGCGAGGTTTAAAAAAGCATCGAGTAAGCGCGCCGCGGATTCACAAACCGGAAGAAACTTCGCGATCTCTCGTAGGTTCGTTTATCGTCGAGCGAGCCTTGCTCTCACCCGATCCCTGGTACCCAGCTAAACGAAAACCGATCGCGACAATTCCTAAGGGTGACGTCGTCATCCGCGTTCGGGGGTTTCCAGTCCTCAACCTAAAGTACATCGCGGGTCCCTATCGAAGTGCGATCTCTGTTTTATTGGAAGAAGAGAAAAAAAAGGAGGATTGACGATCAGGAATAACACGCGGGGGGTCATGCCTTCGATAGGGGGAGTGGGGGGTCTGGCAGGAGCGCGGGATCTGATTGGTTCGCGCCTCGGCCATATTATAAGCGGCTGCAGTCCGCGCTAGTTAATGTTAGCTCGAACCTTCACAAGAGACGCATCTCCGCGATCTTATTCTACTTGATCGAAAGTCAGTTGATTAAAAGTCAGTTTGCACCTCTGCATTGTAAGTTTATCGACAGGTTGTCCATTGCACATTGTTCTTCTCACGACAATCGCGATCCTTGCATACGTGACGCGGTCTTTCACTCATCGAGTTCGCGAGTTCCTTCGCCTACAGTCAGTGTCAGTGATAAAAGTGCTTTCGAGAGAGACGAGGAATCTGCGTCCCGGGGTCCAACGAGAAATCGGGATCTTCGCTGATCGTGACCGAAAAGGAGGAGCAGAAGGAGCAGCCGGGAACCAAGTTCCGAAAAAAAAACAAAGGGAAAAAGTAAGTCGAGCACGTGCCATCCTCATAGCCCTTTCTCGCAGAACCGATCAGGTCGCGAACCTTTTTTCCGTAGAACCACCTTTCGATAAGCGCGCAAGGTCAAAAGTTCAAGGGGGACCAAAAAGATTATTTAGCCTCCATCAGTGTTTCGTTGCACTGTGACAATTTCTTTCCATACTCTGCTTTACTCGACCCCATATCTAAACAACGAGCCGAGTTATCCGTTATGATTCGCTCGCCTTTCTTGCTCCGGGATACGTGACCGAGAAATAAGAGCATATGCCGGGTAGTGCAAGAATGAAAACATTATGAGTAGGACAATCCTGATTAACAAGAGATACACGCGTCCAGGTACAGGGCAGATAAAATACTCTCTAAAAGTTTCCAGGAACCGTCCACAAACCGATAAAGACGCCGGAAACTCGGGGCAAACAGGCTTTTTGTACAACCGTTTTTTTCACTAGCTCCTTCTTGATAAAAATAGCTAGATCTTGTTTTTATACAGCAGTTGTAAAGCCTAAGATCAGACCGGATATTTCAGTTCTATAATAGGACGCAAAAGAATCGTTTGAACTGAAAGCCAAGAAACGTAGTTTGCGAGTTAGCCGGAAACATTTAGCAGAGCAAGTTGACGTCTGTTTTGACTGGACCGCTTCTTCTCTTCTCTTTATATCTTCTTCGCAAGAACTCTGGTCTATTTCGCCGTGAACTGCGAAAGACGATCTTGATTCATTGATCAGAGACTCGAGGTTAGAAAGAGGAAATGTCAAAAGTCCCTCGGGATGTTTCTGATTCATGAGGTGGCAGATTCCTTCTCACCGGAACAAGAGCCGCGTGAGATAAGGAAGAATTGATAAGGGGGAGGAAGAAAGAAGATATGCATGAGACAGAGGGGAATGAAATCGTGGAGGGTTGAAGCAGAGAGAGTGAAAGAGAATCTAGGGATGAAGAGAGAGGGACTTCTATTTTTAGACTTCATTCAGAGAATCTTTGGCCAGCCAAGTCCAAACGCTGGCTGACTCGCACGTATTTCTACTCTACTCATACACGTGCTGACACAAACAATGGTTTATACACCTGCTTAAAGCACACAAGTTCGAGACCTCTTTACCCTGAGCATATAGATATATAGTGATAGATCTCATTCTCCGGCTACCTAAACGAGTGCGTCGAAAGATACGTGTGCAGCCCAACCACCAACCATACCACCTGTGGCATTCCGTCCAAGTCATTCATCACGTAGGACCGGATAATAAACTGATTTTGCTGAACCTACTTTATCTCTTCTACCCTCTTAGTTTTCTTATAACAATCACAAGAATGAACTAAATTTTTTATCAAACAAGTAGCTCTATCTTGTTCTGTTTCTAGGATAACAATAAACCGTAGACACTGACCTTAAACTACATTACTCACCTTTCAACAGATTGTTCACACAAATTGTAAAGACAATAGCAAATTTCTCCTTGATAAGGTATAGAACAAAGTTTAGCTATCTTCTTGTCATAAAATACCTTTTCTATCAAATTTAACGGCATATCATCGCGAGCAAAGCACGTGTTTTGAGAAAGATGATGACCAGTGAGAATTTACGGCCATGATTTGGTGGGTAGCACAAAAGGGATAAGTGAGGCGTAGACGGTGAAACCGCAAAAAAAAACTATCTGCCCAGGGGCCTAACCACAACTCTTTCCACGTAACTACCGCCTATTTTTGGAAACAATCAATTAAGTCGGGCATCGACGCCCTCGAACGGTTCCGAGAAGCCTCGAGCGTCTGCCGGTATTTTTAACGCGAGCGCAGACTGTGCGCTTTCACGTTTGTTGCACTCTCTGACGATCCCCTCTTCAGTCGTGATCTCCGCACGTGCACCGTTGCCTCCAAGATTCGCCATAAAACTCGCGTTGTGCAGCGTCGCTCCTATCATGGTTCGTACCACTTGGTACGTATAAAAATCAACTCGGACAGAGGAGGAAAAACTTTCGATCAAGGGCGAAAGATTTCTGGAATAGACTTGGAAGCATCTTTGATGCATCTTCAATTCGACAAAGTTTCTCTTGTGCGTGCTGTATTTACGGTTCATATTTCTGATTGTAAGCTAAAATTGGCGTACCCGCAATTAGTCATCAGGTGTCCATCAGCGGATTGACCGATTAGAGGTCTGACTTTCGAATTACTAAGCTTTTAGAAAATGGATGACGCATTAGGTATTCCATATTTCATCACACGTCGTTTAGGCTCTTCCACGAATAATGAATTTCGAGCCAACAAAATAGACACCTTGAGTTACACATTAACTGCTAGCGTCGTTATGACTTATTTCTGTCACTTCTGTCTACAGAAGCACATGACAGTTGATATTTAAAAATATTTCTTGTACGCTAAATACTTCCACTTCCTCGTCAAATCATCAGCTTAAGGAATTTGAATTGGTACTTGTGGACATTGTATCACATTCCTAGATTTGTTTTAACATCGTAGTTCCTCAATCTTGATAAATCCAAAACAATAAGTTTGCTGACTCAGAAGGTAAGATAAGTGGAGTTTTCGAGTAGAGTCATTGTAGTGGGTGAGGTGTATTTACAATGTCTTATAGTAACAAAAGGCGAAAGAGGAACGTAACGAAAGGCGTAACGCGAACCGCAGGACGCCAAGCTGTCTGCCGGAACGTGAATGCCCCACCACGCGACCCATCGCGCGGCATTGCTCTGGTGTCAGAGTGGTTCTGTTGGTAGTGGTGCTATCACTACAGCGGTAGCAGTGCCAGCATTACCAACAACCAACAACAGAGCTGGCTCTGTCCTACATACATACATACATACATACATGCATAATGTACATAGATAAGCGAATGTACTCGATCGCTTCTTACGCTCCGCGCGAGCTAACCAGCCTCGGCACCCGGATCGTGTAAGTAAATTGCAGCCCTCCCTTCCTGCCTTCGCCCTCATAGCGAGCAGTACATGCCACTTGAAAAAAGGAAAACGAAAAAAAAAAAACAGAGGGCTCTCTGTTGCTTTACTTGCCTCCAAGGCGCGCCCATCGAGTTTCTTCGCTCGGAGTTTCTCCTTGGAACTCCTCCGCGGCGACACGACCTCGTCAACGTTTCGGTCGACATTTTATTCTTTGGAACAAACGCGGGGTTCGTTGACATCGTGTCTTTAAAAATTAACTACGGTTGTCAAGTTTAGTACAACAATCTGCAACTTATTAGTGCTGGTTTGTTGCTCTCAGAAACAATCATGTGTCTTCATATATTCTGAAGATGTAACTTATGAGAGGAAGCAGAACTATGACATTTGTAAGAGCCATGAAGCTCTTGATGTAGTTATTTATAGCTAGCTAAAAATAGACCTAACAAATGAATACTACAAGTGCGACTTAAACGAACAAAGCACAATGCCGACTTGAAAAGGCGATAATTGTAACTCTTACAAAGTACATTCAATGTTATCAGAAATTCGTGTGCGGATATTTCCGTTTGATTTTTTCTCCCAAAAATAATCGTGAAATCGCATGTTGTCTTATTGTCAAATACAAAATTGTAATTGATTAACTAAGTTTATTGATCCCAGCATATTAGAATATTAGGATTAAATCACTTATCGATAATGTAGAGTTTTAGTAGTAAAAAAAGAAAATTATGAAGCAAGGGATTCCTTAACGAACACATAAAAATGTAGAAAACAAGTTCTAATCAGCGCGTGTGCGGCACACCTGTTGAACATTCCTTCATGGGCGTGCACAAGTAGATGGGTCCTTTCAATAATAGTACACACTAAGCAATCTCTCGGATCATGCGCTACACTCACACAGTCATTCAAAAATATCTTATCAGATTCCATACATTACTACTAATCCAACAATTAAAAAAAAAACTTCCTCAGTTGTTGAAATAAGATCATGATTCCCCTTCAATGCTGACGATTTCCATTTTCGAAAAACAAATCTCATACATTTCGAAATTACTAGTAGCATAATCTAAGGGACGTTGAATGCAAGCATTATTTCTGCAAGAAATGTGCCGAGTGTCGACTAACATGACGTAACATTACGACTAACCAAACATCCGTAAGCAAACGAAGATGGCATATGTTTTAAAACGATAGCTATCATTTCATAATAGCTGACATCGAGTATTGGGCAAACAGTGATGGGAGATAAAATCATGTAGTTTTTATTACTCAATGACACATTGATAATTAGTGCGTTTCTTATCCGTGTCCTATCGGTCATTTTACGCTACTGGAATTTAAAATAGCCTTTTCCTTATATATGTTATACTCAGAAAAATGTTTGGTTGGCACAGCAAAACGATTAAGTGGCTACACAGTTAGATAAATTTGATCGAAATTTAATATACTTGTGAGTAAAGTCATTTGTATGTACCGTAAGTTAAATTTAATATACTATCATCTTGTAGAATTACTATACATGTATATTAAGGTCACTAACAGAGTGCATGAAAACTCGAAAGTTCATTGATGCCCTTAAATCTTGCCAAATATTTAAAACTAAAGTAATAACCTAAAATTCATCGATTAAATTGGTATTAGTAATCAAAGTGCAACGTATGGGTGGAATTATTCCCTTAATTGAACTTTTCCACTTAAAACACAGAGTAATTTATGTTTGACTAGAAAAAAATATAAAGTTTTATTATTTAGAATTGAAAGTTACTGCCAAAATTATTCTTAATTTGTGTAAAGTGGAATTATCTAACTTTACTAACAATTGATCAACATACATGTACATGAAATTTAATATTAAATGTATATTAAAATTTTTTTAATTTTTAACAGTGTAGAAAAACTACATCTTCTGGTTGATGCAACACAAGTTTTGTAGAGATAATGACAATATTTTGTTGATGTTATAGCAAACAGTGTAGTAAACACGATTGCTTAACATAAACATTGTTCAAATTAGCATCAATTTGTTGTATGCAATCTTCAGTCAATTTCAGAATATATCCCCAATTTTTGAAAATTCTGTCTTCTTATATGGTTGCATGTTTGGAATCTGGAATAACCTTTTCCACTGAAGAGATCTTGGTATATTTACAATCGGCCATAAAAAGTTTTCTTCATGGAAAAGGACATTTCACGTTCAGAAAAAGTTGCAGTAAATATTTTCCAAAAGCAGTAGACCTAAAAATAGCAGACTTCTTTCCAAGTATCAGCTGGTCTTTTTACTGAATTCTTGAATCTCGTCTTGGTATTTTCCATTATTTTTGATTAGAATGCGCCGAAGAAGGTGCGAGGAGTCGAAAGACCCGTAGCTAATGGGACGGGTGTATCGGAATAGCTTAGCATTCAATAAGTCAGCGTCGGCATAGGTTAATTGGACCGTCCTTATATAATTATCTTTGCGATTGACGTCATTGACTTCTCTATTTGCGTTGTGGTTTCTCTCGAAGACTTCGACGCTTGTTTACCTATACACTGCACTCGATGCACCACATTGACGTCGTTTTTCCACGAAAATAATTGGTAGTATTTCCCGCGCATACTTTAACCTTTCAACTGTCGGTGGAATCGAGCAAACCGATTTATCGAAGTTATAGTTAATGACTACTTAGCCTGGGACAGTTACGGACGACAGAACGATTAATCTGAACTTTAAACGCATTATCCGACAACTGATGTGAGTAAATTCTAAAATTTGTGCATTAATACAATTACTAGGAACTTGACATCCCAAAATCTAGGAATTTGTATTTTCATCACCTGAATATTAATATCAATGACCTACATCGCAAAATAAACTGCGCACTTATGCTCAATGACTTAACATTTTTATTTTTAAACGATCGTGTCAGATTTATATTCACAATATCTTTGAATCGTATAATTTAAAATTTTGAAATCACTTTATTATCAATTCTTATCGCATTATCGTAAATTCCAGCTAAGTATAAGACATTTTACCGAAAATCAAGGACTATAAAAATTTTATTACTGATTGGAATACAACAATAATATAGAAGACACAGTCTCCTATTAGAATAATCAATTTTCATTAACTCGAAAATCATTTGAAAAAGATAGCCCTGCGTCTCTTATCGAGTAATCAACGAATCATTTCACGATTGCAATACAACCGTTTGAGTCATATTGGGAACAATATTCGATGACCATACGTATCAGGTATTCATCCTTATGTAGCAGGAAAATACGGGATCAATATTAATTAAAATGAAACATTTATATTCACCTTTTTCTAAAGAGTGGCTGTTTCCATGACGCAAAACATTAAATTAATTCTAAATTAAGAATCGGATCACTTTAAATTAGTTATAGCGATAAGCTTTGGCGAAAATTCAGTCAACAGGATAATTTCGCGTGTGTAAAAATGTCTAGAACAGACAAAAATAAACAATTTTAAAAGGGCTTAACAAGTTCTACTGCGTCCCTGAAACAGAATGTCGTCAAGAGAGAAGACCGCTGGTGCCGTTGGGACCAGGATTTACCTGGGTGGCGAAGCGTTAAATAATCATCTTGTTGATCTTGAGAAATCCTTATTTCTACACTGGGATCTCGACCACAAACCTTCATTTCAATTACCCCGGGTTTATCAGAGACTCCTAAATTGATTATCATTTCTAAATACTTGCTTGAAATAACTAATCGAAACAAAAAGGTGAGATCCCAGTGTCGCGATGCTCAAACAAAGGATAGCGGCAAAAGTATGCATGTTGTAGGTAGAACGTTAAAGATCGAGCCGCAGCCTCGTTGGTGGTTGATTTACGGCTCTCGTTTCTTTTTTTTCCTTTGATCCCGACGGTACGATATTCACATATAGCCTGTGCGCGTGTATGAACGTACGACAGTGTAGTGCGTATCACATGGTTCATATTATGGTACACGGTATGCCAACGGCGGCCGACCGCCTAATTAGAGGGGCCTTCCCTCTCCTACTCCTTCTGCAGTTGCCCCCCTTGGGTTCACACACGCGCACACACATTCACGCGTGCTGCACGAGCGATACTTGTATCTTCAAGTTCTGCTTCTTGTCCTTCTTTTTCACCCTCTTCTTAGCAAGACTCCGTGAGCCTGTTCAGCAACTCCTTCTCACGATTGAGTCATCCGGCACGGGAAGGACCACCTGGCGAGGAGAGTCGATCTATCTAACGATGCCGCATCACCCTTACACTCCACCTCCTGATCTTTCTACTCTCTTCTCACTCCCTCGATCCTCATCTGCGTGTCTTTATTCGCTCCTTATCCCACGTCAGGAAAGAGTAGCGGCTAATAACAGCCCTGAAGGGGGAATGCGGGACAGCGATAAAGGCGCGTAGATAACACGTAGATGCAGTCATATACACCTTTTAGCGAACGTTCCCACGCAGATACAACTCTTATTCTGCACGAAGGCCCTACTGCAAACATTATTGTACAAGAAGGTCCTACTGCAAACATCCTTCTACAAAAAGATGCCACTGTAAACGTTAGACTGTTCTTCCCTAATTTCAAGCACTCATCTTACATTAGATTCCAGAAGAATTAGCATCAATACACATCGTCGTCCAAACTATAACCAGCCCTGTTCATCTAAAAGTGCAAATTACATCATTTTTAAGCGCCCGTCAAAGGAGAAATAAGAGAAAACGGTGATAATATACGAAAGCGCTACAAACCCCGCGGAATGAAAACAAACCTAACGTTCCCTTCGGGAAAGTTGTGGATGCACTTTCGTATTTGGATGTGCCCGCATGTATATCCATGAATACCTATTTGCTCGTATCCGCAAACTTAGATTGTGCGCGATCTTACGAACGATCGAGAGAGCGAACGTGTGGTTTTTTGCTAAAGGGGATTTACAGATTGCACACCTGTGCATGGCTGAGCCAAGGAAAGACCTCACCTGTCGACCAACCGGTCCCCATTGACTTTTTCTTTATTTACCTCCGCCGCCACCCCACCTGCCGCCCATCGCTTCCACCTTTCTCTCTCATAAGATACGCGAAGTGGATAAGAGTCACGTATATGAGCCGGCGGGTAGTGCGATCAAACTTGTATCATGCATATGAACAGGTCCCCTAGCGCTTGTACGAAAGGCTACATATTCTCACGAACAAGGCGTCCATACATTCCAGATTAACTAAATATAGCATAACTAATGTCATGAGAAATGGAATTCCGAGCTATAAGTAAATTTTCCTTTGATATTAATAGGGTACCATATCCCGTCAAAAATAGGTGGGGACGGTTATAATCCAATATTTAAGTTAATCCCCTTACATAAGAGGAGACATACTTATTAATATAACAGTTTGTTTAAAATCATGCAGAAAAGTCGTAACTGAGTTAAAGATATTCTTTCGTAATCGACTTTTAATACAAGTTTTCAATGAAAGTAATGTTGCAACTTTCTAAAGGAGAAACTTGATTGATTAGTTGATGCTCTTAGATTCAGATGATTAGAAAGAAACTTCGCGATTTGCCCTTTATTTTAGCGAAATCTGGTAATCGAGGTAATTCTAGCTATCAATTCAGATTTGCTTCTTCAACAAAATTATGAATAAGTGTCCTATGATAAATTTCAATTCTAAATTACGAGTGCAAAGGCATACCAATAGAACTACTAGATAGGTTAAATGGAACAATTGAACCTAAGTTTCAGACGCATGATTTCATCAATCTATCCCTAAATTAAAACTAATAGTTCACGTTATTACTAGCTTCTGAAAACAGCGTGCACCAACTCGTTTAATAATCTTCTTATTATAGACTCTCCGTTTTCCGTACGAAATTGATTGGCTGGATTGATCGATTCAAAGGGCTTCACACGGGTAGCACCGTTTCGCAATCTGAAGAGAGTCAGAGTTCTTGGAACTCTGGTCGCGGGATGAAACAAAACCGTGGAGGAGGATAAGCAGGATCACGTAGTGGTCTCGAAAAGCGAACGAAAGTTTAACGATCGTGAGCACTCAGGGCAAATTATCGCCCGCAAGCCAATTATCTGAAAGCGGTATATACCAGAGCAAAGCGATGCCAGTCCAGCAGATCAGTCGGGCCCTCTGGGCGGCGGGAGCAGGCGATAGCAGTGCAAAAATTCTGAGAATCGGTCCTGGCTAAAAATAAGATCCCACCCGGGAGCAGCGATTATGCCCCAAAAAAAAGAGAACCAGAGCGAAACGTGTGCGCGGCAAGGATAGAGGGAGACAGAGAGCCGACTGGAGCACCAAGAAGAACGAAGGGACAGGGGGATAAGGAAGAAGGGTGGAAGTGGGGGGCAAGGGGAACATCGTGCAGGAGTCCGGTTAATGAAGTTGTCGGTTGAGAACGATTACAGGTGGGGTCCTCCTGCGTGTGGTCCATTCACAGCAACCACTCCGTGCAGGACTGGTTAGAAGTTACTTTACATACATCGCAGGACGTTTGTAATAAAACAAAGCACCTGCAGATACACTTATGCGCAAACTCTACCCTTAGCTACTTGTTTATTGCAGTTACTGTTACCCTTAAACAAAAAGATTCCTAAGCAAAAAGATTCCTGAACAAACATTTAATTCAACCCTTCATATTTGTACTATTGTAGTTTCTTTTGGTTGTAGATGATGCATCGTCAGCAAAGGAGGTCAGCCTCTCAGTTCTTGTCTTCTAACTCCTGTGCGACGGAACGATTGTCTTCAACGTTCTCGACGTCAACTTCGCAGCTGTCATCTCCAGCATTATCGTCGACGTGTTCAACATCTTCCACGTCGTCTTGTCCAGTTCTATTGTCAGTACTTGCCTGGTCCATGACGCTTCTTCTGGTATCCTCATGTCTGGGAATCGCAGATGCAGGAGTACTCATGGGTCATCCGTTCAGCAAGAGGTCCTTCATGGACATCCAGTGCAAGGGTGTCTACGACAAAAGTCTATTCGCCCGTCTGGACCGCATCTGCGAGGACTGCTACAACCTTTTCCGAGAGCCACAGTTGCACACGCTTTGCAAGTGAGTTTCCTTTTAAAATGCGTTTAAAGTTGGTATGCATATACAGTTACAGTACTACGTGCAATAATAGTTTTCTTGAGTATAAAGGTAAACCTGGGCAGAATCGTTCTATTAAAAGAGATCATACTATATAAATATCTTAAAAGCAGTTTTGACAACATTATTCCTTCATGTCTGCCCCGGTATTTTCTACTTTAATTCGTCTAATATTCAATTGTTGAAGTGTATAATTTGCAAGTCTCGTTCCTAAGAGAGTAAATGCATTAATGTTACACATTTCATTGGAGAATCGGAGCAACCGAATTTGGTTCTTATGAGCTCGGCTGACGAGCAGTAAAGTTCTTTATTGCACTCTCGCGTACATTCACAGAGTAAATGCACGCAGTGCGCTTTGACTGTATGTGTGCTCTGTACCACGTCGGCACGCGTATCGAAAGATTTCTCTTCTATTTATAGCTCGCGCGAGCAAATGCCAACGTATGTACATCCGTTATTACCTGCCACTTGTGTTCAGCACATGGGAGGATTATAACTTCGTATACGCTCTTATATTTGAGCAAAGTCGACCGACAATATAGTCACGTAGCGCACTTGATAAAGCTACCATTTTATTCCTTTTAGACATTTTTCTTTGATTAATTTTTTTTCCTAAAGATTTTTCCACCGAAATCAGTCGCAGTAAAATGGACAGTAAATATTATGTGAATGATAAACCTTTACAGAAAGAACTGCTTCACGTCAGACTACTTCAAGGGCTGCGTGGAAGTTTTACAACTGGAGGACGAAATGGAACAGATACAAACATCCATCAAACAACTCCACGGAGCTGATCCTGGGGTTTAGGTAGCTTTTTATTTTTTGTTTATGATTTTGTTATTTTCTTATTAATTTATTGCTTTACTAACTTCTCTAACTGCAGTAAAATCAATAAGTTTATTCTCTTGATTTTTTTTCCTTATTCACACAACTTTATTCCTCATCTACCTTTTCTCATTGTGCACCTTTTTCCTTATGCACACTTTTGTCTTGTGCACTCTTTCCTATGCACTTTGTTTCCTTTCTTCTTTCTCATTTGGCATCAAATCCTTAACAACACGTTACACGCGTAACGCTTGATACACCTGTTGGACGGTACCTTTGTAACGATTTCACCCAGAAGCAACAAGTCGAATATAGAAGGCTTAGGTAATTCCTTATCAAGTGCTCCTTTTCTAACTAAACATCCTTTAATCACTATCAAGCGAGTGGTCAGTAAAATTTCAAATTTACTATCTATTTAATCTTCCTTTTTTGCATCAAATTTGTGAATTCGATTGACCACTCGCTTTAGTGAAATTTATTCTCCATCTCTCCTATGACCCTCAGCCAAAGAATTAAACCATTATTCCAAAAGTTTTTGATATTTTTTAAATATTTTTCTTATATTCTTAGTGGGACTTATAACTTTATTTAATTTTACCAATAAATATCAAGGGAAATGAAAGATATTTTGCGGACTCTTGTAATCTGGAAGAGACCAACGTATTTTTACAGGGTCAGGCGGTGCATCTCAGTTTTTAAATGTAGCTGAGCCCACTCACTTTTAGCCGCAATTAACAACCTTCCACCTACTAACAACCATGATTGAACTACGGATTATAAATTCAGGTGGTCTCGTCTTCTTGTCTAATATATGTTTGTCCTTCTGTTTCCCCCAACAGGCAAAACTGCTTCAGCACCGAATACTTTACGAGCTGCATCCAAGCGCTGCTGCTTGAGGACGAGAAAGAAAAGTTCCAGGAGATAGCCGAGTACCTTGGCCGCAAGAAGTAAAGGGAGATACTTACGAAGATACGACGATGCACGGCGCAGGATCAGGTGGGTGGGAAGAGGGTGGGTGCAGGGAGGAGAGAGTGTGCGCAGATTCTAGAGAGGGAGGAGTGCCAAAGGGGAGGGAAAGTGAGATGAGAAAAAAGTGCAGAATGAGGGGATCGGTCAAGAGGCAGCGAGTATTGGCCGCGATCTTCCAATCGGCAAAGGTCATGCACGAGTCGCCTCGACGCCGACGTCGTGACGCCCCATCAATACCATCGTAATCGTCGTCGTCGTCATCGTCGTCCTCGTCCCGCATGAAAACGGAACGGTACGAAAGCCATACATCCCACACGAATTCTAGTCGAGAAAAAAATATCCACGCGCTGCACAGCCGTGCGCCTCATAGCGTACGAATGCGCACTCGTGCGCAACTGCGAAGCGCATTATTATTTTTTATTATGTTTATAATTATTATTACATCATTATTATTTTATTATAATAATACAACTGCGTATTACGATTTTGCACCGGTTAACGAGACACGCGACTGCCGCACGCTCCGGTTTTCTTTGGGGTACCTGAGGCAAGGCTGAGCCCAAAGGTGCAGGATCCAGAATGTACTTTGGTGAAGATTCTCAAATAAAGTGAAAATAAAATTATTTCTATCATTATCTGAGAATATTCCCCATTGTCTTGGATTGCGCTATATTGGGCGTCACTTCACTCACATATTGTTTACGACAATATTCTCGAATACTGCTAGAAGCGAAGGCTGACCTTTGGATACTGCACGCCAAAGAATTTGCCTTTGAGTGTAGTGAAATATTCTATTTTACGTCAGACAGGAGAAAAATTGTAAAGCACAGTAACTAAAATTAAATGGATCAAAGGCAAGAAAATGATTATTCCGTATCTGACTTTTAGATCTTACAAAGAATGGGGGTTTTCACCATAAAATTGAATCTCCGCTAAACAGAATATTCTCAGCATATCGAAAATATTCTCGTAAACGTTCCATTTTTAGCAAAACCTGTCGAGAATCCTTGATAGATGTAAAACTCGATGATGATGATTGTTAAACTCGTTGTTTAATAATCATTATTGTCGCATTTTAACGAAGGGTCGAAATAAAGCAATGGTTGCAAATCCACATTCATTTACAATCACCCCAACTTAGATGCAAATCACGCCAGGGATTCCCGACAGGAAAGAGTCAACCGCAAATGTTGAGGTAAAGTAAACCAAATGACCGGTAGGCCGGGGCAATGAAACAAAGGAGAAAGTGATTTAGGGCGTTGAGAGGAAAATCGATCACGCGGGATAGGATCGAAAGCGAGTGATACAACTCGGCATATGTAACGATCGCTAACGTCCTTCAATCATTCCCTTGTAAATCACTGCATAAGAAAGCATACAAGACACCTTCGGTCACTCGATCCGGTTCGATTTCTCACGATCCTACGGATCGAGAGAGAAGGGATTTGGTATGCGTCTATCGGGATTTGCTTGTTTCATTATTGTAACATTAATAATATTATTTACATCATTTCTATTATCGCAATAGCCATATCACTGTTGTTATTGTACTGCAATGCTATCGTAGTGCCTTTATTTTTGAGGCCGACGTCCGGTATTTACGTATAGTATTTATTTATTTTTTCACGTCCTTAAGTTAAGCGAATCTAAGTATTATAGCAGACTTACAAACCGCACGACGTGCGGCATCACATGCGGTCAAATCGATCGCGGTGCCCTCTGATCGATCAGTCCACGCCAAGAGGAGACTTTCAATTCCTGCAAAACATCTTCGTTCGATAATGAAAACTGAAACCGCACATAACCCGATCAGATATCTCATAGTTTCCATAATATGCGTCCTTTACGTTTTTCATCTCAAAGACAAGAGTAGCTATAAATCAACATTTTTTTAACCAGTAAATCTTGAGGCATTTCTGTGCGGTTTCATCTATTTTTATCCTGTATTTCTGAGAAAAGTGAAAGGCCCTGGAAAACACGTCGTGCGTTTTGTAACGAAGCTTTCTTTGCACGTACCTACGTGAAATTTCTGAGGATAAGATTGTAAAGTATTTATGTCGACACTGCATTAAAGAAGTATGAAAATCAAAGTGACTGTACGAAACTCGGACTTTTCGTCAATCACATCGCAGGTCGAGTGGAAGGCAAATGCCACGATTGTCACGAGTTCCGATTGTCGTATACCGCGCAGTTTACCTAGAGTTTATCCGCGACGAATGAAAATTATTTCTGCGATTATAAAAAGGCTCTACAATTGGTCTTTGACTCCGTCGAGATGACAGCCGAGAGGGACACCCGGATAATGTACCATAGTGGTTGGATTCAGATGTCCCTTTCGTTGCTCTAGATCTCCACGGTAAAATAGTGTGCATTGGGGTTTAATTAATAGTTGCAGCTGTTTGTCAGTGAACATTCACAAAGAATAGAAATCCGAACCATTCCAGAATCAGTATTCCAGATATCTATAATGCACTTTCTTCTATATTGTTTGTAGCCTTTTTTCCTGCCTTGTCTTTGTATTTTGCATTGACAAAAAATCGCGGCATCAAATAAATAAATTGTACTTGAACTTTTTCAAAGTCGACTTCTTTAGATCTGGATAAAATTTGCCGATCATCACCGATAAAACCTTAAAATTAAATCTAATTATGACTTGAGGAAAATTTTCTTCAGATAAAAAGGAATCGACTAAAAACAATGCATTTTCAGATACGCAAATATTCCGGAAAATAGTCTGCTTTTAAAAGAAAGCAATATTGAATGGGAAGCTCAATTTCTTTTAGTAAGGATTATTTTGCGCATTTTCAACCGTTTTGCATTTTGTTAACTCAGAAGAATGTCTAATTCCCGTTCTGTTACGAAAAAACGGACTAGATGTCATTACCCAGTGAAAAGAAATAATCTTCTGAAATTCTTAAGAAAAATGTTTTCTTGAATTTACCATGCCTATCAAAAGATATGGGTTAAAACTGAAAAAAGATTTTATTGTGTGTCTTGTTATTTGGTTTTAATGTATTAAATTTTTATTATTTATTTTAAATGCAATTTTACGTGCAATTGTGAGGCATTTGTTAAAACCAAAAAGCTTTTTCTTCTGGATTGTTCAAAGACTTGAGTACACAGATTTGTTTCGCTTCCAAGCGTTTCTATACTGTAATTATTGCAATAGACGGAATTAAACTGTTCCACGTTTTCGTTACGGCGGGGACCAGTCTGTATTATTTATATTTATTCGTAACAGTGGGTACTGTGCAAGTATGAATGATTACGAAGTCGCATACACATGAGCGATATCTCAAATGATGGTGCTCCAGAGGGGAAAAGTGAAGACTACGTAAGAAATTTGAAGAATGTTCAAATGAATTTAATTATGATCAATTTCAAGAGGTTTCGCTACTTTGTGAGTACCGTTACTGCGAGATTCTGTATATATACATCATAATATATGTGTATCTATTTAGAACGGGTATGCGCGTACTCGTGTACGTGTGCATGGATGGATTTAGGCAACCGAGAAGATTATTAAGTTACTTTTACGAAAATGCGACGCGAATAGCGTCCTGCACGTGGCTTCTATTTATTCATAACAAAACGTCATTTTCATACATTCTATTTATACATACCTAATGCAACATTGAAAAAAACACAAAAACATGATTGTTGTGCAAACGCGGTACTGGGTATCGAAAATCAAGAGAAACGAGCAGGGAAAATGTACCCTACTCGGGCAAGTGAAATTATATTAAACGCAGAAATGTAATGTACTGCATATGATATGCATATCTACATATGCGCCTGTTGTGCACATGTATAAACGTGTATATGCACTTGTGTATAGATTAATGACGGATATTTAAATCTATATTTGTTTGCGTGAATAAACGAGTGAATCAACACTACCGCATCTGATTTATTTTCCCATTTCTAAATACCTTTTTATTTTAGTTATGTATGTATATTGAAAATGCAGCAAGAGAATTAATAATAGATAATTAAATGCATGATCAGGAACAGATAATTGTGTTTGATTTCAAATCAAGGCTAATATTGATATTGTATACTCCACTTTCGTTTTTCATAATTTGTATTTGAAAACGAGAACAGTAACTATAATGATTACTTATCTCAGAAGTTGATGAAATTCAATCTTGATTACGAGGCTATTATTAGTAACCGGTACTAATAACCGGTTACTAATCTTTAGTCGGTCATTCTGATTTAATTATTCAGTCGACTACTTGATTATGCGAGAACAAACGTAACACAAATCGTGACACTATAACTTAAAATATAGTCTATTTCATTGTTTGTAAAAACGTCAAATAATTGTAAAATTTTTTCTAGAAATAGAGCCGAATAAGAAAAACTGTTATTTTTGAAAAGCAATATTTTTTATGCTATTATTAATTATTTGAGATCGCGTCAATAAAAAATCTTTCTTTTATTTTCATTCATATTCTTTATTTTGTACTTTCTTTACCGTTTTCTATTTTTATTCTTCTTTTTCATCCTCCATGTAAAGATTTTCGTTAGATTTTTTCCATTTCTTTCTGTTGTTAACTCAATTGTCGAGCCAAAAATCAAAATAATATGACTGTAGATGCCATTACAAATGAAAAACATTATTTCCAATTAAAAAAAAATTAATTTCGAAAAAAGTATTTTAACCATGTTTTTTTGTGCAATTTAATTGTTTTCTTACTATCGCTTCTTACTAATTTTAAAGACATGGTTGAATTTTAATAATTGATGGTTAAAATTCAATGAAAGATTTAAATTTTCAAGACAAATTTTTTAGAAAACAGTTGAATTCTGATTAAAAAAAGTTAATTTTCAACCAAGAAAGATGATTTTCCTACAATGAAAGATGAGTTTTCAACAAAAGAATGAAGTTTTTAAGCTAAAAAGTTAAATGTTTTAGAAAAAATGTTGTAATTTTAAATTGGAAGAAGATGAATTTTTAACAAAAAATATCACTTTCAATCAAGAAAGATGTATTTTTAAAAGCATAATTGAATTTTCAACACGAAATCTGAACTTTCAACAAACGAGAATAATTTGTTACCCACAAAGACGACTTTTTACCAAAAAATATAAATTTTCAACCAAAAGATTAAATTTTCAACAAAAAAATTAATTATAATATTCTACCCAGAAAGACGACTTTTCAATACATACATTTTCTACCAAATCGTTGAATTTTTAACTTACATAATATACAGGGTAAAGTTTCAACCAGAAATGGAATAGTTACATTTTCAGCTAACAAAAAAATTTTAACAAAAAAAAAAAATTTCAACATAACTATTTAATTTTAAAATCAAGAAGACCAATTATTATCTACAAAATTAATTAATTTGGAACAGACGACTTAATTACAAAAAAGTTGAATTTTTAACCGAAAAATATGATTTTTCAACCAAACAGTTTAATTTTCAACCAAATAGTTAAATTTTTACAAAATTGTTGAATTTTGAAGACAAAAAGATAAATTTTCCTTACGCATTTAAACTTCAACCAAAAAAAGTTGAATTTTCTACAAAGTAATTAAATTTACAACAAAATAAATCAATTTTTAACCTCTAAACATAAATTATCAAACAAAATGAGGAATTTTCAACCAGGAAGATTAAATTTATACCACAAAAAACGAATTTTCAATCAAATATAAATTTCATTCAAAATAAAAATTTCATTCAAAATACATGAATTTTCAACTCAAAAGTTGAAGTTTTAACTAAAAAAGATAAATTTATAACTAAATAGTTAATTTTGTAACTGAAACATAAATTTTCAACCAAAAATGGAATAGTTTAATTGTCAATTAAAAAAATTCATTTTTGATCAAACATGAAACGAATTTTCATAAAAATAGTTAAATTTTCAACCAAAGGGATGAACCTACATCTAAACAAAGAAAATAAATTTTTAGCAAAGTATTTGAATTTTTGATAAAAAAATTAATTTTTAACAATATAGTTGCATTTTCTACCAAAAAATTAAATTTACAACTAAATAGATCAATTTTAACCTACAAAAATAAATTGTCAAACAAAATGAGGAATTTTCAACTGGGAAGATCAAATTTATACCACAAAAAACGATTTTTCAACAAAATACAAATTTCATTAAAAATAAAAATTCAATTCAAAATACATGAATTTTTAACCAAAAAGTTTAACTTTTAACTATAAAAGATACCTTTGCAACCAAGTAGCTTTTTAACTGTAAAAAATAAATTTTTAACCAAAAATGGAATATTTTGTCAGTTTGAAAAATTCATTTTCAATCAAACATGAAACGAATTTTTATCAAAATAGTTCAATTTTCAACCAAGGGAGTGAAACTTCAACTAAAAAAAGAAGGAATTTTTAATAAAGTATTTCAATTTATGATTGAAAAAATAACTTTTAAACAATATAGTTGCATTTTCTACAAAATAATTAAATTTTCAACAAAATAATAGAATTTTTAACCCAACGAGATGAATTCCGAACCAAAAATATAACCGTATCCTTTTCCATGAAAAAAAAGAACTTATACCCAAGAATATAGTTGGATTTTCTTACCGGGTTTAAGTTCTAAATGTTATCTTAAATTAATAGAAATCTTTTTTTCTTGGAGACCTGATTTTTGGCACAACTACCTTAATCCTTTTTCTTCCTTATCCCGAACAATGTTAGGTTTGTTTTCCTCATGCCTATTTTTTTTTTTTTTTTCAAAGGTTACGATTTGGACGATGGATCCATCGTCCATCGATAATTATCGATGGACGATCGATGATCTGTTTTACTGCATAGTTCTTATATATGCTATTTTGTTTCCAATCCTTTTTAATTCACTTCAATGCCTCAAATGTACATACTGGAAAAATCCCCTTATTTTTAAGGAAAAGTACCAATTTTATAGGAAAATATTGCAAAAATGCTGCAAACTGCTGCAAATATAATTTTTTTAAATTTATAAAATAATGAACGCGGCTATATGTTTTTAAACTCGTATTTAACTTAAAATTACATTTACATTTCCATTTTCAATCTCCTATAAAAATATAGTTTAAGTTAAAACTTATTTTCAATCAATCAGATTAAATTTCTACCAAGAAAGACAAATTTTTAACAAAATGCTTTACGCATTTAAACTTCAACCAAAAACCGTTGAATTTTCCATCAAGTAATTCAATTTAAAACAAAATAGATCCAGTTTTCACCTACAAAAATAAATTATCAAACAAAATGTCGAATTTTCAACCAGAAAGATTAAATGTATACCACAAAAAAACGAATTTTCATCAAAATAGTTAAATTTTCAACCAAAGGAAAGATCCTTCAACTAAAAAAAAATGAATTTTTAACAAAGTATTTGAATTTTTCATTAAAAAAATAACTTTTTAACAATATAGTCGCATTTTTTGCATAATAATTAACTTTTAAAGCAAATAATAGAATTTTTCACCAAACGAGATGAATTCCGAACTAAAAATATAATAGTATCCTTTTCAATAAGAAAGAATAACTCATACCCAAGAATATAGTTGGATTTTCTTACTGGGTTTAAGTTTTAAATGTTACGAAAATATATGACAGGAAAAAAATGACAGGCCTGTCATTTTTCCCCTGTAGTTTTTTCGCGACCTCAGAAAAACGACAGGCAAAACGACAGCCGAAAATGACTGGCCCTAATTGGCCATAATTTATAATAATATCGTTTGAACATTATAAAGTATCGACGACGTGCAGATTTATTGGTGAACTATTTGAACTTTCCTGTAAAGCTTAAAAAATCATTAGCAAAAGAAGACTATTAT